>OX459029.1:61077308-61292308 GCA_949775025.1 Tricholauxania praeusta
TGGTAGAATCACCCTAAGTCAACCCGTTACTGATTCTCCCCACACCCAGCGACAAATCTGATATGTTACAACTTCTTTGCTAGTTGCCAAACGGCGGGCATTGAAAACGCATGATCGCTAAACCTGCGCTTAATGTGACGAAAAAAAAAGAACATTACCGTACCTTTTAAATAAGTGTACATACTTACTTACATATGTATAATATCAAAAGTTCCGAAAGTTTACTAAAAATCTAAATAATTTAAATTAATATTTTGAATACTCCTAAATGGTGATTAAAACTGGTTTTCTGAACAATCATCGTAAATTGTTAGAACTAAATTAAAATCTAAGTTAAATATCAAATATTAATTATAACAATTGGTTATAAATCTACTTAAAACAGTTAAAAAAGAATAAAATAATACATAAGAATTAGTAAACGTGAATCATAATCAAGTTATAAATTTCCTAAATAATCACTAAAACCTTTTAATTACAAAAAAAAAACAAAAGTTATCATAAAGTGAAAACTAAGTTCAAAAGTTGAAAAAAAAAATACTAAGAATTAATGAAAAAAAATAATTGAAACATACATATATTTAAGGTGTACATACTATAATACGTGCATTCATACACAAGGTGTCCGAATATTTATGTATGCCGGCACATAAATAAGAACATGGATGGTGAATAATTTCATTTTTCTAAATCTTATTTTAATCAAAAATTATGAATACAAGTACATAAATATGTAAATTTGAAGGGTTTTAGTGAAAGTTAAATTAATAAGATTAAAATGTTAGAATAAGTTAAACATATGTCCGTCCGTAAGTTTTACGTGCAAAAGGTATAACGTAAAAAGTGCATAAATAACGTTAAGCATTAAACAGAAAAAGTACATACGAAGATTTACAACAACATCAACTAGAACAACTCAACGTTAGCGCTAGCGTCGAGGGAGTTATGTCTTTCTAAACAATAACAAAGTGAGTAATGTTGATACATATTTTTCTTCGAAATTCATTTTCTCGAATTACTTTATTTGTATGTACTTAATTAAAATTTAACTAAATTACAAAATTGAGAAAAATATATATGTATTTATTATGATTATAACTATATTATATATTATGAATTTAATTACATTTACAGAATTAATTTTGATTTGAGAATTTAATAAATAATAATCATGTTGAATTAAATAAATTGTTGTGTGTGTGAAAAAGGCTGATAGTGGTGTATTTGGTTAGATGGAGAGAAAGCGGAGCAGCAGCTGTCGTCTCAGCCTCTCAGCATTGCTTCTCTTTATTTTATTTTTTTTGTTTTGGATGCTACCGATTTGCATTGATTAGTCTGTTCCGTCTAGATCCCGTTTCCATTTCAGTCCGTCTGCAGTTCATTGACCCTACATACGAGTAGGCACAGATGACAATTTGAGCCGAATATGTGCATGAATTTTTTTTTGTGAACTTTGGTAGTGCAGAATAGTGGGGAGCAAAAACCCCGCCCAATCCGACGAGCTAAGACCTGGCTAAGGCTAGCATGCACACGCTTTGCCCACCTGCACAGGCCATGGGTAACGATAGGTCCATCACACCCTTATAACATGAGCAACTTTTAAAAACAATATATTTCTTCAAAAGCTGACAACTTCAAACAGACGGCTCAAGTCCAGTATTCAATATGATTAGAATCCTATGAGGAGCATTTTCAAGATATGTAACGCTATAAATATCCGCTGACACATTTTAAAAAAAAAATTTTTTTGAACCACTCTACTTTCAAAATGTTATGTACACATATGTGACCGAAATGTGTCTCTAACTAAATGTGTGTACGAAATGGTCACATTTTGAGTCACTTTTACGGATTTGTGCCTAAAATATCGTGGTTACCAACAGGTAACTTTTAAAAGGAACTGTGTAGTTATTGTTACTAAAATTTGACACAAATAGGATCAATTTGGTACACAAAAATTACTGAAATGTTAACATAAAGTCAAACTGACCTTATCAGCATTTTTTCAGTTAATAATAAAATGTGACCTTAAAAGTCACAAATTTCTACTTGGGTATATTAAACAGAAGCAATTATATTGAAAGCGTCAAAAAGACTTCAGCTATCTGATGTCATAAGCATCGAGTTATTGTGTTACAACTTCAAAAAATTGCTTAAGACAGCGCTTTTTGCACATTAAAGTTAAGATAACTCTGAATTGTCACATGATGGCAAAAAGTGAAAACGAGGTCACGGTAACTACATAATTTCATAAAAAAGTTTTTACATAGCGAATTTGCTTTTATGGCTGCAAGCGATGCAAAGCGCCTTCTTCATAGTAATAAGTTTAGATTCGGAAACAACAAAATGTTAGGCGGTACCATATCAAGTGAAAATGGTGCTTGTTCCATGACATTATGAATTCTTGGCTTAAAATTTTTCCACAATGTAACCTTTTGCTATGTTGAATTGTCTTCCCATAAATCTGTCCGTTTTCGGCAAGTACTTTCACGAAGCGCTTAATGACACCTACATAACAATTCTTCCCAAGTATCATTAAAATACTACGGTGCAATAATTGCTAGGAGTATGTTGTGAAAACGCTTTTAATGCTATTGGCAAGTCACTTACTAGCTTTTTTTGAAGTTTTATTTAAAAGAACTTTTTATTCTTTAAAAACGCTTTTACAGCTTGAGTCTAGCTTAATGTAAGCATTGCTTTAAAATATTTTCTTAACCTGCTTTAGAAGCTTATACAGCCAAAATAGATGTTGAGAACTAGCACAACTTCGTTGTTATTTTCTTTGGCTATGAAGCATACTTTAACGAAAAGAATACAGCTAAACAAAAGCAACTACATTTATTGTTTTGTTTTGGCATTTAAAGCTAAAAGAAATCGCAGAGTATGTCATAGATTCATGGCTCTTATTAAAGCGCATTTAAAGTTAATTTACAGTAAAAGTAATGGCTATATTTTATAGCTTTTATTTTGCATGCATACTTCAAATTATTGTTCAAAAAAAATCCACACACATTTCTTTTCTCTATACTGATGCACACTGCTCGAGAGAACGCTGAGAGCGCCAGCTCGTTATGCTAGTTCTTGGCTATAAATCAGCTTTTAAAATTAAAAATTTTGCTGAAAAATACGAATGTGGTAAAACTTATTTTTCTGCCACTTATCAGCTATTTTTTGAAATATTTAGTCCAATTTTGCCGTACAGATGAAGAAAATCACTATCTACACCCTAGTAGCATCAGGAGAAGTTATGAAGACAAAAATCTAGCTTACAAAACAGTTATGTCTTTTAAATAGATGTGTATCAAAATTAATAAGATACTTCGCTTATGTATTGAAATTTTCTTTTATAATATCTTGCTATGTAGAACAAGATATAAAATCATGATAAAGAGACTGCATGTCTCTTATGTCTAAATACTGTAGCCATATAGGTCACTTGAAAAACATGACGTCTGATTTTTTAGAAACAGGGCACAATATTGCCCATTTTTTTTGTCGCTTTACCAAAACAAGTGAAAGAAAGATATGGTTCGCCTTTAACATGTAATATAATATATGACATGTAGCCTAGTAGGTAGCGTGCAGGACTATAAATCGCTGGGACATGGGTTCGAGAATGACTTTGCAAAATTGTAAATCTTAAGTAAAAATTAAATTTGGTGATAAAATCAAATTAAGTACAATAAAATCTCTACAATTTGTATATTAATTAAATAATTTGATAATAAAATAAAATTATATATAATAAAGTTTTACAGGACACGGATATTTTTTTTTAAATGTTTTTAATGTGTATTTTAAACAGCTCAGAAAGATACTTTATCGAGTCTCTTGAAAGATAACATTGAGGGGAAAGTGTCTTTGTACTTCATACGCCAAATGGCTCTTATAAGCCCCAATAAAGAATTTATATATATAATATGTTGTCTTTCTACTTGTCTTTAAAAGGCCTGTAAAAGAAGCTATAAGACCTTTTTATGCTACTAGGGCATTTTTATGAAAATTGAGTTTTTATGCTGTTGGATTCGTCTTTTTAAGTTAAATAAAAAAATGGAAAAGCCTTATATTTTCCTAAATAAAAATCCCTATCTACATTTGCTGTGTATTAATAATAGAATAAAATGGAAAATTACATGAGAACTTAGCTTATCTACGTTTTCTTGCAGATAGTGTTTTTTTTTCATCAGTTTGAGTAATAAATATTTATTTATTATACATATGAAAAATGCCTACGTACATAGTGCGCTTTTTCATCTGTAATTTCCAATAAATCGGCATAGAAAAACAATCAATCACATAAAAAAACTGCCTTTCTGTTAAGTTTAAATATAATGTTCACATTTCTGCAGATAGTGCTTTTTTCATCTGTTTTATTGAGAAATATTCATTTATTTTACAAATAAAATATGCCAATGTACATAGTGCGTTTTTTCATCAGCAATTTCCGATAAATCGGCATAGAAAAACTGCCTATCTGCAATTTCATCTAGAAAATGAAATAATTTTCCAAATTTTTTTACACCATTGAAAAGAGTACCCCAAAAATACCAAAAACAAAAAAAAAATCCCGATTTTATAAGAGAAAATAAATATATAAATATTTTTCTTATTAAATTTTGTATTTCAAATATATATTTTTTAAAAACCTTATTTACCACAACAAAAAAAAAACAAATAAAAACACACAAAAAGTAATTAGACGAAATTCAAACACAATTTTGTTGGTTTTGTTTTTATTTACATATATTCAAATCGAATGCATTTCAAGTCTAATACGATTCATCATCAGCAATACACTAGTTTGTGTAGAAAGTCAAGAAAAAATTTTTTTTTGTCTTGCTTCTTTTATTGTTTTTCTAATTTATTCGACTTTGATTCTAATGCAGATAGTGCTTTTTTCATCTATACGGCAGTATAGATGGAATGACCAATATATATTTAAAGTCTCCCCTGGAGATGAAAAACGATGTTTTTTTAAATATTGGGAATTATTCAAAACTTATTAATAAAATAAAATAGACCATGTCTCGAAATAAAACCAACGATTCAATTAATTCCACCTATTTTGATACAATTTCTCTTTTGGTGTGATACATTTTTTTATGGCTGCTGCAACACTGATCAAATTCATATTGCTGATTCGTTTGTAAATTTGCAAATATGGGGTGTTCCTGTAAACAATCTCGAAAACTTTCGACTTTCGTATGATTTCTAGACTTTTCCCGAAGGAATTTTTCGGTTGCTGAAAATTTTAGCAAATCGAAATAGTCTTGGTCATATAATGTATGGAATTAAGTTCTTTTTATAACTGAAAACTTAAATTGTATGAAGCTCAGAGTAGGAGTTATATGGTTTGAAAATAGTCTTAAGTTATATTACGAGCTTATTTGCTATTACAAAATGTTACAGCCACTTAACCTTCGTATAATGGCTTAGGTACAATTGCACCATTATCATTATCAAGCTGAAACTTTTATACGTTAGTCCCCAGATAGCTAAAATTTTGTGACATCTCTACAATTTTTATTTAATTTAAATAATTCAAATTTTATGAAAATATCTTAACCGATTAACGAGTGTAAAAACGCAACAAAAAACAGAGATGTAATTGAAAACTCATAGAAAATGTTAGGTAGTTGATATCGCTTAGCCGTTTTTTGATGTGGATAATACATGATTGAGCCAACATATGCGTCCTAGACAGATAAGTTATGTGACGTCATCACCTAATAATAACGGCATCGTCATGTGCTCGTTTTCAGGCATGTGGAAAAATAACCATTTTGACATAGAAAAGACACAGAAAAAAATTTTTAAAGAATATATAATGATGGGGATCGGTTGACCCTGTGCCTATGTATAACTCATAATAATTTCAAATTTTTACATTTTACAGTTCATGCACCGGTACATGTTATTCGTTTTCGCACCCATCGCTGCTAGAGAGTACATTTTTACTAGGGAAAATCTTACGTCAGTCGGTTGTAATTGTAATAACGATTGTGGTTCTGAATGTTTGTTCTTTCGGGGAGAGCTATGGCGACGTATTCGTGTGTGATTTCGATTTCGGATCCTCTTTTTAAGCCATAATTGAAATTGAGGTGTCTGAAGATGAGGAAACCATGCCACAATCATATTGGTGTATTTGTTAACTGTTTAATGTATTGATATAGTTCTTTTGCTGCCGAACACTGTGGAAGAGTTGACGGATACCGAAGATTTCTGAGACGACCACATATTCTATGGTGATGCTAGACATACCGAAACTGATGGTGCCTTGGAAAGTATGCCCGAGACTTGTGATACTACAGAAATTAATGTTTAGTTCCCGAAGGCGACAAAGACGATAATGTACCCTTATCAATTTGCTTTGAAGTAACGGGTGGTCGCACTTGCCCCTGCTCAAACACAGTTCCACAAATTGATGATCCGCAATTCGTTGGAACGATATTTATTGGTTTATTTCTATAATTGCAGCCCGTTACTGTGTTGTCCAATTATCTGCAAGTCGAACCAAAACATCGCCTGCAACGTTACGAAAGAAATCAACGTTAGGTAGTAATGGTAGAGCAGCCAGACATCATTCATCAATACAGCAAACGAATGGGAGGTGTCGATCTTTAAAGAATTTCTCTTCGTGATTAATAATGGTATTGGCCATTGATAAGTAATGGTCTGGATGCTGCTATGGTCAGTGCTTGAAAGCTGCATTGCGCCATTTAAAGTTACCAGTTAGCTAACAGGGATAGCTCCAAAAAGGAATTCAGGCAGATGCACAAATTCGAATTCCGCAACACTGTGACTGATCTCTTGCCGCAAAGTGAGATAGTAGCACATCATCGTGGTCCCAAAACTCAAGACACACCCTATTTTTTCTATATTTTGTCGAAAATTCTGAGTTAATATATTCCGACATGCATTTATTATCTGCTTATTAAATAATTCTAATATAAACTTTGGTTTGATCCATTCATTTCTTTTATAATCCACACATTTCATAACTACTCTTTCCACTAGTAAAAATGTACTCATTGACGCCGACGGGTGCAAAAACGCACCACCCCCTAAATGTGTAATGGGAAGGGGTAGGGGAATAATAATCTTTTGTGCGCGGAATGCGAGTGTCCTTAAGGCATCCTCCTCGAAGTTTCAATCCTCTATGTTCACGAATAAAGGAGCCGGCGTTAATGGGCTAAGCAGATTTGGAAATAAATGGAGTAAAGTGCGGCCGGATAGGTATAATTGCACCTTCATATATGGATAAGTCTATTACACTAAAGCGTTGAAGCTAGAGCTTACCACTGTAGTACTGAGTTTAATATTGTAGTACCGGGTTTAATATTTATGTACGTTGAAGTAAAACAACTTTACTGTTTAAAGCCTAAACCAAAATAGACGAGACGAGACGTAACGAGTAAGTTCGAGTGTATGTAAACCAATGTTGATAGCCAAAATGAACCAACGTAATTGATCGAAAGTGAACGAAACATTTTGACGAGACGAGTTGTTCCGTAAGAACCGAACTTCAAAACGTTGCTACTCGTCATAACAGGTTTTTCGACTCGTTGGCTAGCGTAACATTTTGGGTTAAATGTCAAAACAGACGAAACGAGTGCAAACGTTCGTTCAATTGCTACCGTCTCGTCACGTCTATTTTGGTTAAGTCTTAAGTGTCGACTCAGAACTGACTCTTTTTTATTCTGTTTCACATTATTTTACAGCGAGAGCGAGACAAATATATATTGTAAAAATCAGTGTAGCCTAGATATACGACTAATGCAATAAGTCAATGCAAAAAGCAGAGACCGACCGACTTAAGATCGATATATAGAGACGAGGCAATAACTTATAATAGAATTGGTATTTTAAATATATCGAAAGATCGATATATAGAGACAAGGCAATAACTTATAATAGAATTGGTATTTTAAATAACTTATACTTGCGTTTACATTCAGAATGCCTACAATTCGGCCATCCTGACGTTTAGGATCTCCTGATCCTATTAAATTATAAAAAGAAAATTAAACAATAATGTTTATATAAGAATAAAATTAAAAATTTTATAATGTTACATTATAAAAACTTTCTTGTTTTACTTCTTGTGTTATTATAAACATTTTTATATTCTTCGGTTTCTTTAGAAATTGAATTTTCTTTACAATTTTTGTTGTCGGTGTTTTTATTTATGCTTGACTCATTCGACCACCCGAACCAAGGTTTTATGTTAGCTGCGGCCCAAACACCTTTATAAGGTACCCTGGACTGCTGGAATCCGTCAACGTCTTCCACAAGATATCTATCGTTACACAGTACTTTTTTTATTTTATAAGGTCCTTTAAATTTAGGGATTAGCTTTTTAGAAACACCTGTGTGGCTATCAAAATTTTTGACTACAATATAATCCCCTGACTTATACACTATTGGTTTTTGACGTTTTTCATTTGTAATTTTTTCATTGTACTCCTGTAATTGTTTTTCTTTTTCACTGGCCTTGGTTCTAATTGCTTCTATATTCCTTTCATCTACTTTCTGAATTTCTGCAATATTTTCTTTGAGGTTATCTATTATGTTTCCTTTCTGCCCGATTCCGAATAGCAAAACGCTCGGATGTTGGTCTATCGATCTATGTACAGTATTGTTCATAGTGAATTCTATCATTTCTAATATTTTTTCTATCCCTAAACTTACTTCTGAATCAACTAACTTAGCCAACATAGGACCTAAGCTTCGATTTATTCGTTCAACTTGACCATTTGCTTGAGGAGAACCAGTTGCAATTTTTATATGTTGAACATTTTGAGATTCTAGAAAATCCGAAAATTCCTTAGCCGTAAAGCAAGTACCACGATCTGAAACTATATACTTTGGCCTGCTATACGATCTGAAATAATCTTTAAGTGCAATGATTGCTTCTTTTGACTTAGTAGTTTTCGCAGAATATAACCTAACAAACTTTGTACTCGAATCAACAATTACTAAAATATGTTTTTTCGTACTACCTCTAACTTCTACTGGACCAAAATGATCGATATGTATTAGTTCAAAAGGGTTATCACTCTTGGGAATATTGTGCAAGAAACCTTCCTGTTTTCCGCTTTTCGACGAAAATGCAATACACGTCAAACAATTTTTTATGTGTTGTTTGACTTTTTCCCTTAAGTTGGGAAGCCAATACGTTTTTGAAATTACTTCCACTACTTTGTCTGCACCAACGTGACCTAGATCATTATGATATTTAAAAAGTACGTGTGTTTCCATATCTTTTGGCACGTAGAATAATAGTGTACCATTCTGTTTTTTTCTGTAAATAATTCCGTTACGCATTTCATAAAGGTTATGTTCAGTGTTCTCTAACATTGATTTTAGATTTACTATACTTTCGTCTCTTCCTTGGCATATAAGAAGGTTTTCCTCAAAAGAATTTGTGTCAACTACCATTATGTTTGTGCTCCTACTTAACGCATCAACATGTTGCATTCTCACTCCAGCTCTATGTTCCAGTGTATAATCATAATTTTCTAATTCCAGAGCCCACCTGGCAATTCTTGGGTTAACATCCTTTTTATTTAAAGTCATTGTAAGTGAGTTGCAGTCAGTCACAATTTTAAAATGTTTTCCTTGCAAATAAACACGGAAACGTTTCAAAGAATAAATAATAGCTAAGGCTTCAAGCTCAAAACTGTGATATCTTGACTCAACATCGGTAGTTCGCTTAGAAAAATAAAAAATTGGGTGTAATTTTCCATCATTCTTTTTTTGCAATAGTATTGAGCCAAATCCTATTGAACTTGCATCACAATGCAACTCTGTATCATCTTTTGGATCATACAATGCAAGTATGGGTGACTCTATTAGCTTACTTTTAAGGTCCTCTAAAACTATCAATTCTTCTTGCCCAAAAACAAATTTTTTGTCTTTTCTTATGAGGTCATACAGTGGCTTTGCAATAGTTGAAAAGTCTTTAATAAATCTGCGAAAATAAGAGCAAAGCCCCAAAAAACTTTGCACCTCACTAGTTTTTGTCGGAATTGGAAAATTCTTAATTGCCTCTAACCCCTTTTCGTCCGCCTTAATACCGTCACCTGTAATTAAATACCCAAGATATTTCACGTTCTTTTGTAAAAATTCGCATTTATCAAGTCTGAGCTCTAGTTTATTTTTAACCAGCCTGTCAAAAACTTCTTTTAAAATTTCTAAATGTTCATCAAAATTTTCAGTCGCTATCATTATATCGTCTAAATAGATAATAAGTTTTTCTTCCTTAACCATGTCTGCGAAAATTGTATTTATAAATCTTTGAAATGTCGAAGGAGCATTCCTTAAACCGAACGGCATCCTTAAAAATTCGAACTGACCTAACGGTGTCGTAAAAGAGGTGTACCTAACTGACTCTTCATGCATATAGACATGAAAAAATCCATTTTTTAGGTCAAGCTTTGTAAATAATTTTTTATTTGAAAGTCTGTCCAATAAATCGTCAATCAAAGGTATTGGATAGTTGTCTTTTGCAGTAGATTTGTTTAATTTCCTAAAATCTATACACAATCTTAGTTCGCCCGTTTTCTTTTTTACTAAAACGATTGGTGACACGAATTCTGACTGGCTAGGTTGAATATACCCTTTAGCTAAATAATCGTCTAATATTTTTTGTAACTCATTTTTCTCGGAATAAGAAAGACGTCTCGGACTACAGCTGAAAGGTTTCGGATCATTGATCGTCAGCTTCATCGCGCACTTCAAACTCGGTTCGTTTGGTCGATCACATAAAATGTAATGATCATTAAATAATTTTTCAAACAAAATTTTTTCTTTAAATGTCAGGTCCACACCCGTTACATATTTTTCTACATTACCATCAAAATCGATCGCAAAAATTTTTTTCTCTAAATTGTCTTTTTCTTCAAATTTTTCTTTCTCAAAATTTTCTTTTTCTTCAAAGTTTTCTTTCTCGAAATCTTCTTTTTCTTCAAAGTTTTCTTTTGTAATACAATTTTCACACTCATAAGTTTGCCATACAATTTTGGCATTGCTTTTACTTAAAAAATCTCTACCTAGTATAACAGAATTTCTCATAGACTCATTACAGACAACTAACAATTCAAGTCGAACAATTTTATCAAAAACTTTTATTAAACTTAAAATTTTTCCATAAACTTTCAATTCACTTTTATTTAAACCATAGTAAGTTATGTTAGAAACCGTATTCAATATGACATTGTCTGGAACAAATGATTTTTTGATGCAACTTATTGGACTCCCTGAGTCTATGAGGCATTCTAAATAAAGTGGGACTTTAATATTACTTTCTAACAATATACTTAAATAACTTACATAATCGCAGGTCTTGGATTCAAAAGCAGCTTTCTTTTTGTTGAAATGGCATTCTGATGCAATATGACCCATATTACCACAAGCGAAGCAAGAACCAGCTTCACGTTTCGGCTTTTGGCATTCAGATGCGATATGTCCTAGACAGTTGCAGTTGTAGCACCTAAATGTTTGTTTTTCAGCTCCCGCAGCAATGTTACTCTTGACTCTTGCTATGGAAACCTCACGTTGAGGCCTCAAATCAATATTGGCGAACGCTGACAATAAATCGTTTCTAGTTTTAAAACGCTGCATGTTTGCACTCATTCGCAACTGACGGTCTGGTATACCATATATAATGTAATCAATTAACTCATTTTCTGGCATGTGAATATCGCCTGCAAGAACCGATTTGTCGCTAAAATATTGGAGAAATGATTCTCCAGTGCGCCAATTGCGTGCTTCAAACTTTTGACGCAAAGTAACACTGCTTTCTTTTGAAGCAAAAAAACTTTTCATCGCAGACAAAATGCTGTCAATTGGTTCACTTGCATATTCACCTTTTGAAAATAACCACATCTGTGCCTTTCCTTTTAACTTTCCAAACACAAGAGCACGAACTTTATTTTCGCTTAACTTAAATGACGTCTTCAGGCCGGCAACATGAGCTAGCCAAGCGTCTATATTTGTTTCGCCATCAAAATCTGGTATAAACTCCTTAAGCGTATTAAAAGGAATCTCATCTTCTTTTTTTGTAAGTTCCATTTCAATTTTTTCTCCATTTGCTTTGCACATAAGTTCTTTTTCAAATCGCAGTAGCTCCAATTCTCTTTGCATGAGTTTCAGCTCTCTTTGCATAAAATTGAACGAAAGATTATCTGTCATCTCTTTTGTTGTCTGTTGCCTTTGAATGATATCATCGTTATCATATTGAGTGCGCTGCTTGTCATTTGTTTTTAGAGTTCTCTCATGTCTTTCGTCATGCATCAAATTGCCAATTGTCGCCTCTTTTGTGTGTATAATTTGTTGCTGTCGATCATTTGTTATAACGCTTAATTCTTCCTTTGCCGTTTCATTTGTAGTTTCGCTATTTTGTTGAGGTTGCTGACCAACCGTTGTTTCAATCGGGAATTTACATAGCTTATCGTTTGTCACTTCTTTTGTATGTTGTTGTTGTACTGCTACGATGGTGTCGCCCGTTGCGCTCAAAGTTTCTTCATCTGAAAGTTGTTGTACTGCCATGATGGCGTCGCTTATTCCTCTAGAAGTTTCTTCATTTTGTTGTTGTTGTGGTGTCACGCTGGCGTCGCATTTTGTGCTAGAACTTTCTTCATTTGAAAGTTGTTGTTGTTGTGCTGTTATGCTGGCGCCGCTTTTTTTGCTAGACCTTTCTTTAATTGATGTGCCAATATCAAATAAATTATCGGCTTCACGAGGACACTCACCACGCAAATGAGGCTCCACTTCATTTATACTTGCAGCCATAGTACTCTTACTGCCATGTGGTGCTAAACCAATTTTTTGGCACCATGCGCGCAGTTCTTTTCCTGAATAATCTGTAGCACAAATGTTCATTTTTATTATTTTATTTTTACAGGATTAGCACGAAGGTTTTGAACCACTTCTGAAATTGTAGTACTGAGTTTAATATTGTAGTACCGGGTTTAATATTTATGTACGTTGAAGTAAAACAACTTTACTGTTTAAGTGTCGACTCAGAACTGACTCTTTTTTATTCTGTTTCACATTATTTTACAGCGAGAGCGAGACAAATATATATTGTAAAAATCAGTGTAGCCTAGATATACGACTAATGCAATAAGTCAATGCAAAAAGCAGAGACCGACCGACTTAAGATCGATATATAGAGACGAGGCAATAACTTATAATAGAATTGGTATTTTAAATATATCGAAAGATCGATATATAGAGACAAGGCAATAACTTATAATAGAATTGGTATTTTAAATAACTTATACTTGCGTTTACATTCAGAATGCCTACACCACTTTTTAGAACAAATTCGAAAAAGGATTCGACGATATGGAAGAAATGTTGGGGTAAAATACAATGTAACGACAAACACTTCCCTGGCCCTTCTTTTTCAGCATAAGTGGTATCACAACGATGTCATCTTTTACCAAATAGACAAACTACGATTATGGACGTATACCCTACGACGAGGCTTTCTGAAAGAAAATAGCCAATCACATTTACATGCCATTAATAGAGGTTTGTTGTGCAAACTCAGTCATATTGAGGAGTTATTTTGTTCGAGCATCCATGGAAATAGATTGGGGATTATTGAACTAATGAAATTAAAAATTAATGTTATGATGTACTCTCTTTTTAAACTCTAAAAAATTAAATTCACAAACTTACAGATGTCATGAAATAAAATACACGAAAGAAAAAAAATAGCGAAATGTTTGATTTTTTTAATGAAATTCAACCCTGCTACAATTTATGGCTTATCTGTTTTTTTGGGTGTGTATGAATTTGAATGAGAAAAAAAGTAACATCCGTTTCCGGCTTAAATGCTGTACCTTATAAGCTACAAGCGTGACAAGCACCAAAGCACAGTATACAACTCATCACAAACTTATGCAACCAAAAACGAAACATGTAACTCAGCGTCGTTAGTAAAAGGAATCTGTAAAAAAATGTATGAATATTTTACCGATTACGAAACTAATGGAAATGGAAACATATATATTAGAGCGGTTCAAAATAAAAACTTTTTGATTTTTTCACGATGCGTCAGCGGATTACAGTAGCCTTATATGTCTGGAGAAGGATTAAGGTTAATATTGAAAACTGGATTAGCGCCCTCTGTTTTAAGTAAACAACCCATTTTCCAAAATATTGATTTAAAAATATGATTTTAAGCAAATAACAGTTCATTAAAAATAATGAACCTACCATGGGATCGGCGGTAACATAATATATGAGGTGTTGGAGCCAGAAAGTGGAAAATCGGTACTTTTTTACTTTTGTCCGGTCAACTGTCAGTTTTTTTAAAAGAAAGAAAGAAGAAGAACAAAAAACAAATCACGAATTTGAATTTCCGGATCGATAGTTTCCGGAAAACCATACCCACTTTGTCGGAAAATTTTATAGCGTCTGTCATTTGCACCATTTCTTAAATACATATTTTGGAAAATGGGTTGTACTTATACGTAAAACAGAGGGCGCTGATCCAGTTTTCAATATTAACCTTAATCCTAGTAATGGGCCTTGTCCAGACATATAACGCTACTGTAATCCGCTGACACATCGTGAAAAAAATGGAAAAGTTTTTATTTTGAACCGTTCTAATATATATGTATGTATGTATGTATGTAATTTTGAAACAAAGAGCCGTAGATGCCAATTTTTCTTATTAGACTTTTAGTCCTTATCAGATCACATTTCATGTAATTTTTTAAGTCTATAAAGCTATGTCCAGCTTGTTTTCAAAAGGCAAACCAAAATATTTTTCATTTCCTTCCCACTAGTCTTGGCTTAACCGTTTGTTTTCATATTCGCCTTTCATAAACACTTTAGCCTGCAACTTATGATTTGTGCATTGTCCAACAAACGATGACGTGTTAAGCTTTATCAATGCCGTATCCAGGATTCTATTTTTTTTTTTGGTGGGAGGGTAGTTTTTGGTTAGGGATAAGACATTTTTTGAAAATAAATTTTGCAATTTCTTTAATTTTTCAAATCGATGACCTTTTTTTTAGGTAACTCATTCTTAAGTTCGTAATTTTATTCTTTTTTTTTTGTAAATAAATAGCTTACAGAAAACTTGCAAATGCTTTATTCCAGCTGAAAAGATCATAACTAAAATATTTCACATTTTCATTTTATTGGGTAGTTATTTTTAAACTTATTTTATGGTACACACTTTTGTGACTTAAACTTATAATAAATAACTTTTGAAATAATTTTTTAATATTTTATATGGCCGCTGTTGGCTGTAATAAATGAACTGTATTCTTTTAAGCATACTCGCTATCAATTTGTGTAGTATTTGAGAACTATTCTCGGACTACTGTCCAATGACCTTTCATAACTCGTACAGATTTTCGGGGGTTGGTTTACCAATAAGTATTTTTTTAAATATTCCACAAATTTTCAGTGGAATTAATATCTGGGACTGTGCTGGTCAATCGAAGCAGGTAAAATTTAGGCATCGAATTAGATTTCGCTCTAATTCTAGCCTAGTACTTACACTACAAAAAGACGGTATCGCCTGGTCGGCATCCATATTTTTCCAGACCTGGTTGGTATAAGTCCTTTTGAATATTGATTTAGTCATGTGCTACCATTTTTCCAATGATTTTACGAAGAACTCCCCGTTTTTTGCCAAGAAAACAACGCCATAGGATCAAGGAGCTTCCGCCAACACTTAAGCTGTCCTATGTATTGTATGTAGTGATTATAGTCGCTCTCGGTCAGGCGCGGATCCAAGGGGGGGGTCACGGGGGTCATGACCCTCCCCAACACAGCCCGCATTTCAAAAAATAAAGCTGAAACAATATTTTGCAAACCGAAAAACAAAAAAAAACAAACGAACAAAACCTAGTTTTTGCAAACTTAAAAACCTGAAACTAACCAAACGACCAAAATTAAGTTATTTTTTTGCACTCTGAAAAAATTGGAATCCAGAAATGACTAAATCAACAAATTTGACTAATTTTCTTAAACCAGACTGACTTTTTAACTATTTTTTCTATATTTGGATTGTAGCTATACTTGATATAATATCATCTGTTTACAATCTGTTTACAAGTTCCAACTAAAAGCATCATTTGAAGAGCTGAGATGCAAAACCCGCCAAGTCCTAAAACATGAAAATGCGAGATATTGTAGGAGGGGGCAGAAAAATATTTGTCTACAAGCCTACATACTCCAAATTGTAAAAAAAAAATGTTTCCCTTCACAAACTTTTGATTGCAAAAATTTCTGATAAATTATTTTTATCAAAGCCCGCCAAGTGCACATTTCTGAAAATCAAAACCCGCCAAGTCCAATTTTTCATCAAAAAAGATGCGGCTTTCATAAATACAAATAGTTTTGTGTTATTTTAAAATGGAAATTATATTGTGTAATTAAAATTTCAATCTGCATTTATTCAAATGTTTTGAAATTAATTTAAACCAAGCCATTTTTAAAAAAATGATTTCGAAGCCTTTTGCTATTATTTTCCAAAATCCGGCAGGTCGCGAGGTTTCACTTTCAAAACCAGCCAAGTCCACAGAAGGTTTTTAAACGCTTGTTGTGCTTTCAATGTTTTGATTGCAAACTGTGAAGTTAGCCACGCTGCCATAAAAGGCGCCAAGTCATTTAAAAACACACGAGGAAACGTTTCAGAAGAAAATTCGAAATAAAAACATTCATCAGCTAAGACATTTCTTAGTTTTAAGAGTACATACATTTTTTTATATAAAAAAAGTTTATAATTTTATATAAGCAATAAATTAGAAATTTTTAATTTGTTTTAGCCGACTGAGTATTATTAAATTAATTGAATTTACTCAGTCGACTAAAACAAATTAAAAATTTTTAATTTATTGTTTATATAAAATTATAAACTTTTTTATATAAAAAATGTACTCTTAAAACCAATATACTGGTTACTGCACTTGACTGTAAATTCAATTAAAATTCAATTAATTTAAACAATAAAATTATATACCATATAGGTACATTTAATGAATTTTCAAGTAAAACAAATTGGACAAGTTTTTGCATAAAGTTATTCTGGCTTTGTTTTTATTCATTGAAGAAATTCGGCTTGCTTTGTTTATTTGGTTAATCTTGTTATTTTTGATTTTTTTCTATCCTGTGACCCCCCCCGGAAAAAAATTCTAGATCCGCGCCTGCTCTCGGTCTTGCCTCGTTTTATAGACTTGAGTCTCGCCTCGTTCTTGGACGAGAACTTGCCATCGCCAGCGTTGTCATTAACCCGAAAAATATTATGTCACGATGACTCAAAAATTATGTCAGTGACATAATTCTCTATCGAGAATTGAAAAATAAAAAAATTAACGAAAACTCCTTATTTTGCTCTATCCAATAATTTTAGTAATAAAAAAATAAACTGAATCCTTGAAAATCATAACATAATGAAATTTATTTATCTAAACATAACAGAAACATATGTAAATATAAGGTGCCTAGAAGAGGGAGCGTTGATGATCTTGGACAATACTTTAAGTGTTTGGAGGTGGAGGTGGACCTAAGCAGGCGCGGGGTGAAAGTGAAAAATCGAATATTTCTCCAATTAAAAATTTGAATGAAAAATAAATTTTATACGAAATAAAATATAAAATATTTTGGAAGAAATCAGCTAAAATCTTAAAATCTGCTTATCCCACATACTGATAGCACTAAAATATGAAGATAAGTTAATACAGATCGATAAAATCAAATCAAATCAAAAATCGTTTTCAAAATCTGATGACCTTTTTTTCAGCTCTTTTTTTCACAAAATAGTTTTCATTTAGTGTCTGTTCTTTTCACAAAATCGTTTTTGAATAGTGTATTCCTCACAAAATCGTTTTTACATAGTGTATTCGTTGCAAAATCGTTTCTATACAGTGTTCGTTAAAATATTACGGGGCGGTTCTATCTTCTTCCACCCACACTTCCTCAGACACGACACTGACCTTTATATTAGACGAGAATTTTTCGAAAAATTTTTTACAAGCATATTTTGTGAGTTTTAAATACGTTATTAAACCCAAGCAAATTTGTTTTATTTGTTGTCTCTTTAGTTTTTCACTTCAAATATATTTGTGAAATTAAGGAACATATTAAGAAGGCAAGACTTGCAAATACAGTCAAACTTCCTTATAGCGAACTTCGATGCAATGAAGTTCTCTCTACTACGAACTGTATTCAAGTACACAGCTTTTTCGTTCTATTTTCAGTATATTTTGATCTTCTTAGAGCGAATTTCCTTATAGCGAGATTTTCCTTAAAACGAAGAAATTTTGCTGCTGAAAATCAAAATTGTATGCGTTTCTGATCTCCTTACAGCGAATTTTAAAAAAATTTTCTGTTACGCATGTCAATAAAACAACAACAATCGAAAAAAAGAAAGTCCCTTCACTATTAATGGTGACTATAGTTCAGTCAGTGTTCAGTGATAGAAGTGAAAATGTTGCAACGAAGTAGCCTTTCTCTCGAAAAAAAGTTATTGATAGTAAAAAGATTTGTAGAAGGCGTGACATTTGGCGAGTTTCGAAACTTTCTGGAGAAAAGAAGCAACGTACCGACTAATATGTATGCTATCAATATGGCACATCCATATGGCACACTTAGTTTTTGAATTTTGAAGAGGAAATATAAAATGCATGGTGCAATTATCGTAGTAGAACTATCTTGTCAAACTGCAGTTAATTGAAACTTTAAAAGTGACTCCATCGCTGTCCAAAAAAAAAAAAACCAACAAAACAAAAATAAAACATGCCTATTTTGACATGTAAGTAAGCATTACTTAGAGTTGCTACCATGTGATGTGAATCCCCACATTTTGTTTTCATATTTTTGCGGTTTTTTGGTATGTTTTCAAAAAAAAAAATACTAACGCCGGTGTACATTTGTTTATTAAAAATATAGTGGCCTTGAATTTTAATTATTCAACCTTGAATATTAATTCAAGATAGTCTTAGCTTCAAGAAAAACCATTACATATCTGCAGGTATTTTGGTGTACTGAAACTGTTAAGATCAATAAAAACTTATTTCTACCCTCTAATCACCCCCCAAACCCACCACAGTACTTTATTACACCTCTCCAAAGATTTTTATCGAAATTCTGAGTTTTCTTGCACCAAAATACCTGCGGATATGCATTAATTTTAATCTTTATAAGAAATGAGTTTTTAACCCTTTCGGTGAAATGGGGGTGCTGGGGAAAAATGGGCAACTAATTCTCATTTTTTTTTTAGATATCATTTTAGCACACCTAAATACGTAATGTTAGTAAGGTCTAATTTCGGGATTTTGATTATATTTTTTTTTTAAGGGACTTTCTTTTAAACGTATTTTAAAGTGTGATTTTGAGGATATGTCAATATTTAAGGGTGATGAAGTACAAACCGCAAGGTACCTCAGCTTTCAACTACAACACTTTTTTTTTGTGGTCCTGTGGAATCGTACGATAAAAAGGGCTTATCATACGATAAACACTACATTATTGCCGAGAACGAGATATCGGCCAGATGTTTTTCGATCTCGCCCTCGGTTACACGAGAAATAATTTTTTTAATATATTTTCGATATCGTTCTCGGTTCCAAGAACGACATCGATACTTATAGGTTTTCGGTAAAGCACCACTATATATGTATAATTCCGTATTTCAAAATAATTGTTTTGATTTCGCTTCTTTCTCATGAATAACGATATATCTATATATACATATAACTATAACTATAGGAAAAAGATGACCTTATAATAATTCTTAGAGGTATATAAGTATTTATAAATGAGGGATTTTTACAAAATGTTTTGAAAGATTCTTGGCTATCACTCTGGCTATAAATATTTATTTTATTTGAAATATTTGAAAATGAATGTGACAAATTCTAACATAGAATTGTTCTTCTTTGCTTCTTTTAATTTTGTGGCGATAGATTTGACATTTGAAATAACAGCACAAACTAAATATTACTACAATATTAGAATTAAAACGAGTAATCTAACGAATTGTATTAATAAAATGAATTAAGACTCAACTAGATTAAAATAACAAATTTGAAATGTTTAAGCTCTTCGCCCATTTCGGTATCCCAGCAATGAAATTTTGTTTAGTCCTTTAGCTGCTTATACTTTTGGTATGCGTCCCTTACTCTACATTTTACAGTTCAACACTAATATAATTGAGAAACACTTCGACACAGAAATATAAGTACGACAGAATCAACGTTTTGGTTTATGTTGAGGAGTAGATCCTCGTCCTCAAAATAAATTAAAAGCGGTGCACACATTTAAAACTTTGAATGGCATCAAAAATTATGCTGAATTGAATGAATACAAAACGAAAAAATTAAAATGCACCGTGTAATTACTTTCCCATAATAAATGTTATTTATTTTATCTAATTGTTGATATTCTCATACGATGAGTACTTGTCCGCTTTAGATAATAAATTATGCTCGTTCGCTAAAAAAAGTTATTAGATTTAGTACTTTGGATGAAAATGTCAAAAGATATCAACGCTGATACAGATTTTCTGTACAGTGGCACAAGAAAGTAACAGGCGAACCTTACTAAAATACTCCTGTAGATAATTGAGAGATATATACATACATGTACTGTCTGAAATGTTTGCTACAAAGGAGGCCTTTAAAACTCTATAGAGAGATAGTAAGTAAAGGTAACGCTACCAAACTTACCATATGTGCATATCCGCAGGAATTGGCCTTTTAGCTGGCCTCGTTTTTAATTTTTTTTTTTTTTGGTGCACACTCTTCAACCATGGTTTTTCTTGAAGCTAAGGCTGTCTTGAATTAATATTCAAGGTTGTTCAATTAAAATTCAGATAGCTATTTTTTTTATTTATCTAACTTATTCACAAATATTTTTGGACCACAATTTCAGGGATAAATCTTGAATAGTTATGCTCTAATAGAGTGAAAAAAAATTTTGGTCTAAGATAAAATGCAGCTTCAAAAAAAAAAAATTTTAATAAAGTGTCTATTAATTTTTCGAGAAACTCCCTTTTAGCTATGTCTCCCTTTGAATTTAAATTGTTCCTCCTTGAATATTAATTCAAGATAGTCTTAACTTCAAGTAAAATCATAATTGAAGAGTCTGCTCAAAAAAAAAAAAAAAAATAGTAAAAAAAATCGAAATTGTTATCTTAGCTCGAACATGGTTTCGGCCTTTTTTTGTTTTTTTTTTTTTTTGAGCACACTCTTCAATTATGATTTTACTTGAAGTCAAGACTATCATTGATTAATATTCAAGGATGAACAATTAAAATTCAAAGGGAGACATAGCTAAAAGGGAGTCATCGAAAAATTAATAGACACTTTATTAAACACTTTTTTTGAAGCAGCATTTAATCTTAGACCAAAATTTTTTTTCACACTATTAGAGCAAAACTATTCAAGATTTATCCCCGAAATTGTGGTCCAAAAATATTTGTGAATAAGTTAGAAAAGTGCAATGCCATGAACGATCTCAAAATTTGCGGTGAGCAAGATATCTGGAGACTGGTTCATTCGAAAAAAAAATTTTTTTCGGCTAAGCAAATAGCTAGGGGGCGTTGGATCGTTGATTTTTGAATAATATTAATTTTTGACAAAAAGGCGGGCGTACAAAGAAAATTTTAATTTTTTGTGCTCAAACTTGAGGTCGTTTTAGATTATAAATCAAAAAATATGTATCCAAAAAAAAAATCGAACGATCAAACGCCCCCTAACTATTTGCTTAACCGAAAAAACATTTTTTTTTTCGGATGAACCAGTCTCCAGATATCTTGCCCACAGCAAATTTTGAGGTCGTTCATGGCATTGCACTTTTCTAACTTATTGACAAATATTTTTGAACTAAAATTTCAGGGATAAATCTTGAATAGTTAATAACGTAAGAAAAATGTTGGTCTAAGATGAAATGCAGATTCAAAAAAAGTTTGAAAAAAATGTATTTTTATTTTTCGAAAAACCCTGATGAGATTTTAAGAATCGAAACATATGTCTATATTCTAGAGTTGTTGTCCTTTGTTATTAAAGTCTATTAATTAAAAATCATTGTACCTACTTGTATAATTTTACATGAAAGTTGATCGCTGCTAAACAGGCTGTTCAATTACACAGGACCACAAAAAAAAAAAGGTCTTGTAATTGGAAGATTTTGGCGTCCTCAACACGAATCCGATGTCAGAATTTTTCCATCACCTTCAGATTTTGACATAACCTCAAAATTACACTTAAAAATACTTTAAAAAGAAAGTCCCTCAAAAAAAAAGAATCAAAATCCAGACAGTAGACCTTATTTATTTTACGTATCTAGGTGTGCCAAAATAGTATCTTACAATAAAAATGAGTTTTAGCTACCCACTTTTCCCCCAGCACCCCCATTTACCCCCAAAGGGTTAAAAACTCATTTCTCATAAGAATTCAAAATTAATGCATATCCGTATATGCTTTGGTGCACTATATAAATTCAATATTTTTTCAAACGAAAATCGAGTGTTCCCGAAGAATTCTAGAACATGCCATTTATTCAAACATGTCTACTGTACATATGTACATATTTATAGAATGTATATCGACAAATAATAGTTTGTGCATACCGGAATATAGAGAAATCTCCATTGTTTTAGATTTAATATAAGTGTGTTTTTCTTAGAACATAAGTATTATTTTGTATCCAAAGCGTTGGCAAAAGAACAGATTAACATTGGCTAGAAATAAATATGTCTGAAGCCAAGCTGTTCATTTTGACAAATATTTTGAGTAGTGTAAGTTAGAAAACGAGTAAAAAAAGTAGCATGTAAATTGGGGGTTAGGTGTACTTTGTTTTTATTCGTGAACGACAGAGATTGATCGAAAAAAGTCTACTGTCAAAGCCTTTGATTTAATGAAGGTTAACCTTTTAATGCATAATTTCTTATTTTTTGTGAAAAAAAAAATATATTTGTTAATGCAGGAAAAAGTAGAAACATTTTTTTTTAATATTTAATATCTTTTTATTTAAAAAAATACCTGTAGAAGATATGCAACACCATGCACTTGCACCGATTTTGTACTTTAAAGTTGCAAGATCACCTCATATTATTTTGCCACCGATCCCTTATATGTCTGGACAAAGTCTGGCTATAAGGCTATTGTAATCCGCTGAAACATCATGAAAAAATAAAAAAGTTTTTATTTTGAACCGCTCTAATGTATATGTTCAGTCGCCTTTGTTTATTGGTCCAAAATTATGAATTCGAGCATGTTATAATTTCTGAGTATAAAGAACTATTTGGGTCGATTATATAATATAATCAGCTCGTCGGGTCACAAGAAACTCTGTTTTGAGCAAATTTTTGCCTTATAGGTACAAAATTGGATTTTATCCAAAAGGGGGGCTGATTCGATTTCAAGTGAAGTAGTTTCAGTTACTACTGATGCCAAGGAATAGTTTCCAGGTGGTTCCTGGTGTCGTCATTTTTGGCAAACCTGTTTTATCTTCCTGAACACTGTGCCTAACTGAGTTGACTCAGAAATATAGCGAATACCTTGGTAGACGCCCAGTTCGGTAAAATGATCACTTTTAGGAGAAAAATATTTTACTTAGCGTCAAAGTGAATGAAGTGAAAATTGCATAATAAAGGGAGCAGCTAGCTTATATGATAGAGTCAAACTCCCGCAACAGGTGCTGTAGACAATTTCCAGAAACGGATCAAGTCGTTTACTTCTCCTGTGAATCAACTATTAAAAAAAGTCCAAGTGATCTGGACAGCGCATTTGAATGTAATCAAAACTCTATATTGATCGACGTCGTTTGTGCCGACTAAATAAATTAAATTTGTGTTTTCTTGTACTTCACAGCAGGCATTGAAATAAAGTGCAGGAATGCCCCAATTCTGCAGTGATTACTTTGAATTTGCAGTAATGATTTCAGAATATTGTAAAAAATCGTAGTAATGATTTTCAGCCAAATTAAAAATACTTTGTTGTGCGTTAATCTTTAAAACGAAATACACGCACATAACCGTTGTTTTAGTTGTCTTATCTAATGAAATTCACGTTCAGCTGTGATAAAATTTGTCTCCGATTTAAATCGCCGAATTTCAAAAATAGCTGACAAGTTGGTTAATTTTGTTCAATAAAACCTTAATTTCTTATAAATAATAAATAATATTTTTATAAAAACTATATTTCATATAAATTTGAAAATATTTCTTGTCCTATCACGAAAATTTCATTAATTTTTTCCCAATATTTACTGAGTAATCGCAATTTAAAAAAACACCCACATAAAAATTCACTTGTTCATAACTTTTTGAAAAATCCAAATTTTGCAAAAAAATATTAGGCGTTAATATTGATCGATAAATCTTCAAATTTATGCAAAAAAAATTTATGTTTAATTGGTTTAATGTGGTTTTTTCTGTGCCCACTTGAGAAAACTTTTCTCAATACTAATTTTAATATTGATTAGCGAAAAAAAAAAACAATAAGGTCAATCCAAACAAAAAAGTTTTTCTGGTGCATGGCATACATGGGGCGGAAATAATGTAGTTGCCGTAGAAGCGGCAAGGAACGTAATATGCGGCCTTGTTAACACTACTGGCAATGTGTGTTCTTTCCCGCTTGTGCTGATGAGCACAAAAGTAAAAGTGTAAAAGTGGTCTGAAGTTTGACCTTGTAGTAGTTTTTTCGGATAGATACTCTTACTTATTTAAAAGCTGCCGTAACACTTTCGACCCTTCAATATGGATGGAGCAGACAATACGAGATCAACAACTCTTGACCTTCTGGGCAAATGGGTTCAACAAGACATCTGGTCGACAGATTGTGGGTTCGGTATTTCGAATGAAGCAGCCTAGTGTCTAGGGTATTTAAAACGGTATAAGAAATACTTTATTCCTTTTGATCAACGAATAATCAATTTCGCCTATGCTCGACCTAAGCTCGAATACAATTCGCACATTTGGGAATGCGGATCGTCTCTTCTGTTCAGTTTCTTGAGCATCATCTCAACGTTGGGAAAATTTTATAATGTAGTTTGCTCCAGAGATATTCATGAAATGGTCCCTACAGTTCCTGTATTCTTCTCTTGACCTTAAGATAACACTAGGCATGATAAACTATATCATTGACCATTCCTATTGGTTGCAACATTTTTAAATTCAAAGGGCGTTGTGTTCACACATTTGACTTAACGTACTTTTTATATTCTTTACGAAATTATTTTCATACTGGGATTATGCTTAAGCACATTCAAGAATATTCTGTTCCATTTATTTTCATAATGGTAGCTTTCAGATAAATAAAAATATTTGGGCAAAACAGAGCTATGTTTTTTGAAACACAAGGCGTAGGAAATGGAACAACAAATCATACACTCGATTGTATTTCTTAAAGAGATGGCCGTGAGGAACCTGTACTAACGACTGTAGAAGCCCAGCACTCTAACCTTAAAACCATGGCAGACCGCAAGACTTTTAAGATTAGTTTTGTTAATATTTGACACCACAGTGCATCACTTGTGCTTATGATGACGAATCCGCATCATTTACCCATTCCCCGACGCATACTTACACCGTCATTTACTCCATCAAATGCAAATCTTTTGAATTCAATTTACATGCAAAATGCGAAAATGATGAAACTATTTTCTGCGCTTTTTCTGCAATTTAGCATAAATTTTATTTCCACTTGTACATAAAATAAGCGAAAAGCGCACATTGAAGAAAATGAGAAAAAGGAAACCATTCCTCTTTTCGTACAAAACAAAGTTAAACCAGAGAAAAACAAAACACAAAATAAAATATCATTAAATTAGACTCATTTATTTGCGGCTCGAAGGACCGTTATGGCTGTAGAAGAGTCCTGACTGAGTGTAAGCATGTGAAACTGATAAGCACACGTCGCGTCACGTCACTCAAACCAACTCAACTCGTGCTTGTCACCCCCAAACTGGTGTCATTATATACAAGTGTTAGCTTCATGTCACGTCGTGTCTCCTCTTTTTTTTTGTACTTGAAGTTTTCACACTCCTCTCTTATCTTCGGAGTTTTTTTTTCAATGTCTTTTCACTGGTTGACTATATTTCCGTTCGTCCGTCCACGTCGGAGCTAGTGAGTTGTTGTTCTGCCATGTTTCGTCGGTTTTTTCGCGCTTGATGACTAAATTGCGTTATTTTAGTAGCGTCCTACACTTCAGCACTATATTGCGCTTTCGCTGTCTAGCACACTTGCTAGCTTGCTCACAAACTCATCAGTGTTGCCAGATAGAGTAAGCTTATTATTATTTCTTAATTTTTAATATTGTTTTTAGGGGTTAAAATAAATTTATATGGTTCGAAAAGGTTTAGGTTCTGCTTTTTCTGCGAAATGTTATATTTAAAAATAGCTTGAGGAAGAAAAACTAAACTCCTCTTAGCTCATTCTCAAAAGCTTTAGCTGTTGCTCATTTGTTGCTCACATATTGATTGGAATAGCACTAATCCCAAAATCTTGTTAAAAATCTCATGTTCCTATGAGCTCACTTCATAAAGAGAACATCTCATATCATCGATTACTTTAAGGGCAGCAGTTGAGCAACTATGCACAGCTCGGAATCCAGACTACATTGATCCAAACTACATTGATGACAAGAGATTATTAACAGTTAAATATTGCATTTTTTGCTCACCGATTAAAGCTTTACATACCTTTGATAAAGACAACAAAATACTAATAGGTCATTAGATCTTTATCCTTAGTTGCAGTGGATTTATTGAGGGCTGGCAAAACAGCAGCAGTTTTCCAAGAGTTTGGTAACGAAGAAGTAGTGAGGCCATGATTAATAATTTGTGTAATAAGGCTTAGAATACATGAAATAATGAGCTTAATAAATCTAATAGAGATCCCATCATCACCAATCGCATTCGATTTATATTTCTTTACGCTTCTAATAACTTCACATATGCTTGCATTAGAGAGAAAAAAATCATAAAGAACATCGTGACGCTCAGCAGTTCGGTTGTCCGCAGTGCAAAACTTGTTCAGATTTCTTCAAAGTTCTTTTGAAGGGAGTGAGGTTTTCAGATTAGTTTAACGTAATTTTTGAGTGCCTAATAATCTGCACTGATGCATTTTTGGCATCTCTAAATTTTTCCCAATTCTCTTGCAAGGAATTTTTTTCCACATTAGGAGTTAGCCAGGGTCAGACATATTCTATATGGCAGCAGTTCAAACGAGGACATGTTTATTATTTATCGTCAACAGTTTCACTAAGTCATATTTCATTCCAAGGAAAGAGATTAAGATTGTAATGCAGGGCTGAAATATTAATAGACTTAAAGTCAGAGTAAGTAACAAATATTAGAGTCAACAGCAGCAGAAAGGTTTAGTGTACAGGATAAAAAGATTAAGTGTAAAGAACATTGGGTCATGATTAGACAAAAACTAAATTTGATCAAACAGTAAAACAGATAACAAATCAGAGACAGTAAAATAATTTAAGAGGCTAGTAACATACTAGGTAATCCGCGTATTTCGTGTAATCACGAATTCCTCCACGTCCCTAACAGGAAAATAAGTTTCCACGGCTGATCTTATAAGCCAATTTTAATGAAATTTGGTTTGGAGGTAGATTGTACCATGAGGTACATAAAGGTTATTCGAGATTCTTAGTCCTTTAAGTGAGCGTGGCATAGAAATTTCTCAAAAACTAAAAGAGATTAAAAATCACTTAATCATTTTTGTTAAGAAAGACTAACTTTATAAAAAAAATTTAAATAAATTTCTTAAAACACCAATTTTTTTAATTAAAAAACTTTTCTCAAGATATTTTCAATATAACATCTTCCGTTTTTTTATTTTTTTGCATGTGAAACAGTACATTTGAAATACATAATTAAGATTTCTGTAACGTTCCGTTTGCAATAATACAATTAACATATCAAGTGAATTTAACTATGCATTTAAAAATTATAGGGTAATACCTAATTTCCATGTGATCTTTCATGAACTTATCTTATAAAATATAAGGGAGGACATCACATGCTATAAAGATAGCAAATGTATGCTATTCACTCTCGCATTCTCCAAGCGCATTAGGGTCTGTTCGCATGCTTTTTCTTTCTTACAAAATTTTGATTTGAATGGAAATTAGGCATTAGTCTCATCAGAGGAGAAACGACCTCGCCAGATCTCACTAAATTTCACCAAAGGGGAGCGGGGTCCGAATTTTCAAGAATTATGGACGTCCTCTTATCAATAACAATATCAGGCCTTAATTTAATTGATTTCTGAAATAAAGTAGAAGTCATCCATTCAATTATAATTGGTCTGGCTACACTGTGTCACACACATTTTGACAAGCTGTGCGCGTTCATTTCCACAATATGTTCATGTCGCTTAGTCTTTTGTTGTTGTTGTTGTGGTTATAAATTTCGTTTATAATGCAAATTTATATATTTTGTAGTTCTTTTCTGTTCTTGTCTACAAGTTTTCATTGCTCGTGCCTTTTCGTCGGTACTTCAAGTGATTCCTCGAAACAACTTTATTTTGCTAATGAAATGAATGCAAGGTTTATAGCATTCTTTTTAATGAAATGAGCTATGTTTTTATTTCATAAATGAGAATTTATTTTATAATAAGTTTGTTTTTAAAGTAAGTTTGGCAAATCCAACTGATAGAATGAGCTCAACAATCATGTTGTAACAATAATATTTTGCACTAGCTTATTATTTTAATGTTTGTATGTCGGTAATTCTTTAATATCAATATTTTAAAAATAACCTTATGTTCTAGAATTGATTAGGAACGCTTAAAACTCAAAGATTTTCTTCTTTTAGAGTACATCTTCAATAAAACTTAGTTCAAAGGTTGCTACCAGAACTGCAAATTCATTTTTCAAAATTTGAGTAAGCAATCAGTAAAATTGTACTTTTTTCATAAAGATAATTTTTTTTTTAGATTTTTATTTATTTTACTGTTGTGCACATAACGAAGTACCGAAAAATAAACCTATATATACGGAGAAAGTTCATGATTTCTACTTATGAAGAGCTTTTGCTTAGCCATGTTAATTATATGGGAAGAAAAGCCAGCTTTTCACAGGTTTGATCTTGGAAGCTGACATTTTGACAAAGTTATAAGAACATACATTTATGGCTGAGGTCTTGCAATGCGTCAAAATCTGTCAGTATATTTTTTTTCAACATCCTACATATATTTATTTCAATTTTAAAAGAATCTTGACTTAAGATAATTTGATAAACTCTCGAACAAAACAAGAAAATATATTAGGAATTTTGCACTTTGCACTTAGCTGAAACTAAATTATCTTTAACAAGCAAAACCAAAGTCAAAGTTATAGTTATAGTGCTTGAAATAAAAAAAAGAAAAAAACGCAACAATTGACTCAAGATGAAACAAATTCTGCTGGCTTCCTACTCATTACATCATTCAAAAGAAACCTCCCTTAATGCTCTGTGGATCAAATTGTATGCAAGTACGTTAGAGTGTCTCTTTTTTTATAAGTTAAAATGTTTTTGATAGACTCAAATTGTTTTCTGAACTCAAACTTGCTTAAAAGATTTTTCTGAAAAACCAGTTTATTAAAAATAAAAATATTAAAGCCATGAGATGTAGAGAAGTAATTTTTTTAAATTAATGATTTGCCTAAGATTCGGCGCCCGACCTTTCTTCTTGTATAAAAACTACTAAAACATATATAAAATGATCATCCTAATTATTATGGAAATGTTGAAAACAGTTCTATGTGACCAAAAAAATGTTCGACATACTTTTTTAACGTTATCACTTTTCCTTTCAGTTTGAAACGCATAGAGGAGGGCGTGGTAGGTACAGAAACGTATATATATTCTTGATCAGCGTCACTACCTTTGTTGATTTAGCATAACCATCTGTAAAAACGCTGCAATAAGAGTTATTATGGAGGAATGACAAAAGTATACCGGAAAAATATGATTTATAAAAAGTTATTACGTCTATTTCAAGAAAGATACAAGCCGTGTTTGGTGTTCGTGGTGGACAAATCATGTATTGAATTTTTGTTATTAGTTTATTAGTTTCTCCATATGTTCCTTGCATTTTGAACAGAATTATTTGACTTCATGAAATGGCTATTGTTTTTATTTATGTTCTATGAACTTTTCTTTTTATTTACATCAAATCATTTTTTTTTTTTGTTTTCTAATGAACAATGGGGAAAGTAATTGAATAAAAAAAAAACTTTTCCAAAAAATATATCCATTTCTTATTTAATTCAAATATGAAAGTGAAAATTGCCTTTCCTAATTTTTTTTGCAAACAATTACTTGACCAGCAGCTGTACCTACGTACTTATTTTGACAACCAACTTATTACACGGGCACTCTTAAAACTTGTACATTTTTCTTGATGCATTACCAAAATGGAGTATATGGGTAACGATATAGTTAATGTTTATGTATTTATCTCCGTATACATATCTCAAAGTACTTCAATGTTAAGCTCGCCACTTAGGTTGATCCTTTTATGTGACAAAGACGACACTTCTCTTTATGCTATGTACTTCAAGAATCTACATTATGATTTTATTTTTTGTTGTTTTGTAATCTAATGAAGTTTCCTTAAATTTGATTTTATTTACTAAAGGAACGACTTTTTATATAAAAAAAAGAAAATAAAAACGAAGGAAATAAAAACAAAATGGCAACATAATGTGTGGTCAGTTCGATATTAAATATGTCATTTCAAAAATTTGTATCATTAGCAATATAATGAAAAGATATGAAAAATTAAAAAAAAAATTTTATTTATGTATATGTATTTATTAAATCACTTTAATATGATGTACCTGACATAAAAGCTGACATCTCCTCCTCATGTCACTTTTTGTCACAAGCTCGCAGGTCCCCTTCCTTTGTCGCGATACGTATAATGTGGGAAAATAGTAGATCAAGCCCACGATAGCATGTTAAAGAAAGAAACTCTATTTTACAGAACGAAAAAAAAAACTACTTTTGATGGTAGCTTTTTTTATAAAAAGTATATTGGTGAAACTTTTGCCACTGATAAATTGATTCAGTACGGTAGTGTACATAAGAAGGCCAACCGTAATTTTCTTATGGGTACAGTACTTCTCTTTGGCCCGTTATAATGCGTGCTTTGAAACATAATTTTTTGTACTACTTACTTTGTATTTTTTTCCAATTAAAATAGAATTTCTTGAAAAATAATTTTAAGTTTTTTTTTTGTCACACAGCCGATCTATTCCTGACAGAAGCCTAATGGGGACCGCCATTTCCACTGTTTTTATGAGATGCACTTATTTTGTAATGACCATTTTTAGGACTTTAGGTCACAGGAATTAATTATTTTTCGTAGTTTCATTCTTTTTTATAAAAGAATTCTTAAAAATGATTTATTGAATTTTTTGATTGACTTTTTCATGATCAGTTTTGGTGAGGGCTTGTACGGTTTTATAGTTCGAATTCGTATTTCATTTTGCTCTAAAATATTATTTAATTTGCACTTTTTTCGTTTAAAATATGTTGGAGCAATTTCAGCTTAGTCAAGAATTTATATAAAAGATAATAATAAGCAGGGACCCAAAATAACTATTATTTGCTTTTTTCAGATTGAAAAAATTGCCCAATTTTAATAATTATTTTTAAAAATTGATTTATAATTATTATGAATGAGAAATATTTTATTAGTTGTCAATAACTATTATTTTTCAATGGATTCTTTTTTACGTTGAGTCATAACTATTGTAGCGAAATTTGGTTTATGCTAGAAAACTCTTGAAATAAATACCAACGAAAGAAACTAAACGATACTAGCTAGCATACACCATCTAGCGTAATGGTGTAAAAATAATAAACCGAACAGACGCTGCAGTACACTATTAAAGTCAATAACATAGAGACATCTAGATTGTGAAATTCATACAACGTACAACGCCATCTAGCATCTAACATTCTGGATAATTGTGAGCTCAACGTCAGTGCGCCATGCTGGTGAATTGTGGTGAATTGTGGATAGTGGTAGAATGCACGCTACAAAGTAGCACTGGTGGGTTGTAGATAATGGTAGAGTATACGCCACTTAGAAGGTACTGGATTATTCGAGAGAGTGATGACTCACAGTTGAGTTAGAACAGCGAAGCAATAAGCAATAAAGTGAATACAGTGTGATCCGTAGTAGAAAAAAACAGTTTTCTATACAGTGTTAAATTAATATTAGAATTTGAACGTTAATAAAATAAACCATTTTATAACTAAATAAGTTTGTGTGTTTTTAATTGTTACACAATCCAGTGATCGAACTCAGAAAAGTGTGAGAGATCGAAATTATCGTCAAAGAGACAGAAATTTCGTAACAATTGGTGTCAGAAGTGGGATTGTGTAAAAGAATTAACAATCAATTTAAAAAAAAAAAAACAAATATATAAAAATAGTCAAGTTTGAAGATCTGAAAGTGGATCAACTGAAGAAGGAGTTGCAGCAGCTGAATCTGCAATCTACTGGCGGAAAGGTGGAGTTACAGAAACGCTTACGGCAGGCTCTTGAGGCTCAAGGTGTAAACCTGGAAGAGCATGAATTTTATAGTGATGTATCAGAATCAGCAGCGAAAGTGGAAGAAGCTTCTGGACTGGCGGCAAGTCGTGAAGTTGTAGACATGTCAAAGTTCGAGAAAATGTTAATGGCGATGACGCAGGCAATAAGTCAAAATGCACTGCAAATAGACGAGAAGTTAAGTCAAAATGCACTGCAAATGAACCAGAAGTTAAGTCAGAACGCGCTGCAGATCCAGACGGTTCGGGAGGAAATCGATCAGAGCTTAAGTCGGAACGCGCTGCAGATCCAGGCGGTTCGGGAAGAAATTGATCAGAGCTTAAGTCAGAACGCGACGCAGATCCACGATGCTGTTCGAACGGAAGTTGCCAAAATGGTAAATGGCTTCGACGCAAAAATGACTGAGTTACGAGATGACGTTGAATCATTCAAGGAAGAAGTTCAAAATAACCTTGAAAAAGTTCAAAATAATCTTGAAAAAGTTCAAAATAATTTTGAGGACGTTACTAAAAGGATTCAGCAGTTGGAAATAAGCGAGCCAACCACTCAAGTGATAAGAGAAATCAGCGCAGAGAGGCTTAAGGCACCCTCATTCGATGGAACAACGCCATTCAGTGTTTTCAAGCTCCAGTTCGAAACAACATCTGGTCACAATCGTTGGGATAACGAAAGCGCAGCTGCAGCGCTAATTGTGGCATTAAAAGGCGCAGCTGCAGAAGTATTGCAAACGGTTACAGTGGCGGAGCAGAAAAATTACAAGGCGGTGATGGATGCCTTACAGCGAAAATATGGCAGTGACCACATGAAGCAGATTCACAGATTGGAGTTGAAAAGTCGTATCCAAAAATCTGGTGAGTCCTTGCAGGAGTATGCTGCGGATATTGAGCGATTGGCACACCTTTCCTATCCTGACGAGTTAAGTGTCGTAGCTGAAAAATTCAAAATGGAGGCGTTTATTGACGGCATACGTGATTTAGATACAAAACGCGAGACAATGAGGAGCCCGAAGACAACATTTAACGAAACAGTAATGGTTGCCCTCACTCAAGAGATGATTGCGTTGACATGCCGCCCATCACTGAAAACTCGTCGAATGGAGTTGGAGGCTGAAATGAAAAATTCATCGTTCGCCAGCAGTAGCTTCAACGGAAAATGCTACAACTGTGGTGAGCAGGGACACATGGCACGTGACTGCAAATCACGTCGTAAACGATCTGCATCACGTTCACCAAGAAGAAGAATTGAAAATCGGATGGAGGTGGATTCTGAAAAGAAAAATTCATCGTTCGCCAGCAGTAGCTTCAGCGGAAAATGCTACAACTGTGGTAAGCAGGGACACATGGCACGTGACTGCAAATCACGGCGTAAACGATCTGCATCACATTCACCAAGAAGAGGAATTGAAAATAGGGTGGACGGTGGCGAAAATGGTAGCGGGCAGCAGACGCGTACGGGGAATCAGGGTTCGATTCCGGAGAGGGAGCCTGAGAAACGACTACCACATCGCAAAGAATGCCAGCATGGAAATGCGGATGCATTTTTCCGTCGTCTATGTAAAATTGAATGTTCACGAACGGAAAATAAAGCTGGAACAATTGATGTACGCCGTTTGAACGTTTTGCCTAAAGAGGAGGTAAGATGGGACCAGCGCAGTGATCGGGATAGTGGTGATCGTGAACGAGAGCGTGAAAGGGAACGCGAACGAGAACGGGAGAGAGAACGTGAAAGAGATCGAGATCGCGAACGGCGTGAAGAACGCGACAGAGAAAGAAAGCGGGAATGTGAAATGGAACGTGAACGAGAGGAGGTTAAAGAGCGCGCTGAAAGAGACAAAGTTGAAAAAGAGGATCAGGAACGGCCAGATAAAGATCGTGAGCGCAGAAGAAGAGAAAGGGAACGCGAACATGAGAAAGAGCGAGAACGAGAGCAGTCACGCAGAGAACGTTCTCGAAGTCGGGAGAAATCTTCTAGACGTCGTTCTAAATCGCGTAAAAAGGAACGTGGGAAAGAGCGTGATAAAGATCGCGACAAGATGAAAGCTCGGTGTGACCTGCGAGCAAATACTGAAAGGTTCAAGAAAGGTCAACTAGTGCTGCTACACAACCCACAACGGAAACGAGGCTTGTCTCCTAAGTTTCGGACTCACTGGGATGGACCTTACCGGATCGTCACAAGGATTAATGATGTTGTGTATCGAATCCAAAAATACCCCGGGAGCAAAAGTAAATTAAAGGTAGTCCACATCGAAAGGCTGGCACCTTATACTAGAAACGGAGAGACTCTTGTTCGGGACGAACAAGTTTAAGCGGAGGGCAGTGTAGCGAAATTTGGTTTATGCTAGAAAACTCTTGAAATAAATACCAACGAAAGAAACTAAACGATACTAGCTAGCATACACCATCTAGCGTAATGGTGTAAAAATAATAAACCGAACAGACGCTGCAGTACACTATTAAAGTCAATAACATAGAGACATCTAGATTGTGAAATTCATACAACGTACAACGCCATCTAGCATCTAACATTCTGGATAATTGTGAGCTCAACGTCAGTGCGCCATGCTGGTGAATAGTGGTGAATTGTGGATAGTGGTAGAATGCACGCTACAAAGTAGCACTGGTGGGTTGTAGATAATGGTAGAGTATACGCCACTTAGAAGGTACTGGATTATTCGAGAGAGTGATGACTGCAGTATAAAAGGATTGTCATCTGAGCTGAGTGACACAGTTGAGTTAGAACAGCGAAGCAATAAGCAATAAAGTGAATACAGTGTGATCCGTAGTAGAAAAAAACAGTTTTCTATACAGTGTTAAATTAATATTAGAATTTGAACGTTAATAAAATAAACCATTTTATAACTAAATAAGTTTGTGTGTTTTTAATTGTTACACAATCCAGTGATCGAACTCAGAAAAGTGTGAGAGATCGAAATTATCGCCAAAGAGACAGAAATTTCGTAACACTATTATGAATAAGAAATATTTTATTAGTTGTCGATAACTATTATTTTTCAATGGATTCTTTTTTACGTTGAGTCATAACTACTTATTATGAATAAGAAATATTTTATTAGATGTCAATAACTAATATTTTTCAATGGATTTTTTTTACGTTGAGTCATAACTATTATGAATAAGAAATATTTTATTAGTTGTCAATAACTATTAATTTGGAAAAAATATTTTTTACATTGTTTTGAAAAAAGTGTTCAACAGATGGCCATCGGCTCGAAAATGTGCGCGATTTTGACTCATTTTTGAAGTTTTTTTTGCTTCAATCAATGAAAAGAGGTCTAAAAAGGATATTAGCCATCACTTGAAGTGGTACCAATCCTTAAAAGTGCTCTATTTAGGTCCATTTTCGAACTTTTTTTGCAAAAAATCGATGGAAAGACGTTGACAATGGGTTTTGACCATCACCAGCGTTGTCCCCAATTAAAAAAGTGGTCGTTTTTGGTCCATTTTAAAAAAAAAAATTTGTACCAATCGTTGAAAAGAGGTTGAAGTCGAAAAATATTACCAAACAGAGCCCGATTTTGGTCTATTTTCGAAATTATGTTTGCACCAGTCGTTGAATATAGGTCGAAAATAGATTTTGGTCATCATCAAAGGTGGTCCCCAGTCCCAAAAATTTCCCGATTTTGATCCTTTTTCGAAATTTCGTTTGAACCAATCGTTGGAAAGAGGTCGAAGTCGAAAAAAAGTACCAATAAGTGGCCGATTTTGGTCCATTTTCAAAATTTTGTTTGCACCAGTCGTTGAATAAAGGTCGAAAATAGATTTTGGTCATCATCAAAGGTGGTCCCGAGTCCCAAAAAGTTCCCGATTTTGATCCATTTTCGATATTTTATTTGCAGCAGTCGTTGAATAGAGGTCGAAAATGAATTTTGGACCACATATAAAGTGGCTCCGGACCCTGGAAAGGATCGTTTTTGACCCATTTTCGAAAAAAACGTCTTTTTTCTGTAATAAATGGGAAAAGGTCGAAAATGGATTTTGGACATCATTTAGAGTGGCTCCTGAGTCCGGCCCCGAGAAAGAACCGTTTTTGACCCATTTTCGAAAAATTTTTTTTTTTTTAATTAATGGGAAAACGTCGAATATAAATATTTGACATCAATTAGGGTGGCTCCGGACCCTGGAAAGAACCGCTTTCGGTCATTATGGTAGTTTTCAAGTTCCGGAGCTACTCTAAAAGTTATCCAAAACGCATTTTCAATCTTTCATAATCGATTGGAGCAAAAAAAAAAATTTTAGGGTGGTTCATAAAAAATTTTTTTTTTGTTCGAATCGATAGGGAAATGTCGACAGTAGTCATTTTCGAGCTTTATCTATGCATTCGTGCAAAAAAAAAATTTTTTATAAACCACCCTAAATTTTTTTTTTGCTCCAATCGATTATGAAAGGTTGAAAATGCGTTTTGGATAACTTTTAGAGTATCTCCGGAACTTGAAAACTACCAAAATGACCGAAAGCGGTTCTTTCCAGGGTCCGGAGCCACCCTAAATGATATCAAATATTTATATGCGACGTTTTCCCATTATTTACAAAAAAAAAAAATTTTTCGAATATGGGTCAAAAACGGTTCTCTCTCGGGGCCGGACTCAGGAGCCACTCTAAATGATGTCCAAAATCCATTTTCGACCTTTTCCCATTTATTACAGAAAAAAGAAGTTTTTTTCGAAAATGAGACAAAAACTGTCCTTTCCAGGGTCCGGAGCCACCTTATATGTGGTCCAAAATTCATTTTCGACCTCTATTCAACGACTGCTGCAAATAATATTTCGAAAACGGATCAAAATCGTGAACTTTTTGGGACTCGGGACCACCTTTGATGATGACCAAAATCTATTTTCGACCTTTATTCAACGACTGGTGCAAACAAAATTTTGAAAATGGACCAAAATCGGCCACTTATTGGCACTTTTTTTCGACTTCGACCTCTTTCCAACGATTGGTGCAAACGAAATTTCGAAAATGGATCAAAATCGGGAACTTTTTGGGACTCGGAACCACCTTTGATGATGACCAAAATCTATTTTCGACCTCTTTCCAAAGATTGGTGCAAACAAAATTTCGAAAATCGACCAAAATTAGGCACTTTTTGGTAATTTTTTTTTGACTACGACGTCTTTCCAAAGATTGGTGCAAACAAAATTTCGAAAATGGACCAAAATCGGGCACTTTTTGGTACTTTTTTTCGACTTCGACCTCTTTTCAACGATTGGTACAAATTTTTTTTTTTCTAAATGGATCAAAAACTACCACTTTTTTAATTGGGGACAACGCTGGTGATGGTCAAAACCCATTGTCAACCTCTTTCCATCGATTTTTTGCAAAAAAAAATTTGAAAATGGACCTAAATAGAGCACTTTTAAGGATCGGTACCACTTCTAGTGATGGCCAATATCCTTTTTAAACCTCTTTTCATTGATTGAAGCAAAAAAAACTTCAAAAATGAGTCAAAATCGCGCACATTTTCGAGCCGATGGCCATCTGTTGAACACTTTTTTCAAAACAATGTAAAAAATATTTTTTCCAAATTAATAGTTATTGACAACTAATAAAATATTTCTTATTCATAATAGTTATGACTCAACGTAAAAAAGAATTCATTGAAAAATAATAGTTATTGACAACTTATAAAATATTTGTTATTCATAATAGTTATGACTCAACGTAAAAAAAAATCAATTGAAAAATAATAGTTATTGACAACTAATAAAATATTTCTTATTCATAATAATTATTAACCAATTTTTTGACATAAATGTTATAATAAGTAGCTATGTCCCTGATAATAAGTAATAAAAGAGATTCGAATTTTTTGCAAACCAGATTTTTTAGTCGATAGGACGACATGTGCTTGTATTTAAATAAAATTGAAAGCATCAAAAATTATTTCATTCCATAAAAAAAATTACAAGATTTGAAACTTAGCTAAAAAAAAATTTCCATCTAATTTACAATTAAATCTGCAGTCTGTATTTCTGTTTCAATTAAAAAGACTTCCTGATTGACTTTAAGAAAAATTCACTTCAGGAACTTCCGAGTACCCTTCGAATTTAATTTCAGAGCAAATCATTTTCTACCGCTGCAGGTGCATTTAAAAGGCGTTCACTTTCTACCAACTACAAAAACAGCCTCAATAGTAAATCCAAGACAATGCAAAAATAATTACAACCAATTTTGAGGTGAAGGATTTTAGTCGAAATCGGCTTAAATATCATGTGATTAAAAGTAAACTTCACCTTTAGAAATGACTAACAACAATAGTAAAAGCCAAAAATAACAAACAACAGCAAAAGCTTTTAACGTTCAATTTAAGTCAATGCAAAGCAACTACAAGAATCATTCCACGCCCAAGTTTAAAAATATTGGTTCAAATTAAGATTTAACGTCCATCACGATGGGGAATTTTGAGCTATAGATTCTAGGAACAGAATATATGGGCAAAACTGGTTGACAACTTTTCTTATGAAATATGAATCAAACTCTTTATAAAATCCACTTTTGTTTCTTCAACACTGAACGTAGTTTATACATTATTATTTTTAAATCCAAAACTTGAATTTCTATTTGAGTTACTTGTGAAATTTCCCGAAAGAGTTAAGATAAAATTACTAACCATTCACCTGTCGTAAGCTGCACTATGGGAAAAGTTTCCATTTTCTTTGGCATAAATTTCAAACACATAGAAAACGGTTTAGTTCGAAAAAAATGTGTGAGTTAAGGATAATCAAATAAAATTAGGCATACTGGTTAAGGTACCATTTTGAAAGTTTGCAAAATTTGAGTAATGGAAATCGTATATGGACCGAAATTTAATATAGATTTATTAAGTTGTAGCCATCATTTAGTCAAATTCTTATAAAGGGTTTTCAATTCAGTTGAAATGCCTTCACTGCATTTTGAATCTCACGAATCATAGCATTCATCGGGCTCTGAATCTTGTGAAAGAACAATTATTTATTGCAGTCATCAAATGAAAGTCTAAGGCTTTTAAGAAGGTGTAGTAATGCAACGTATTGGGATTTGTATGGCTCTTTAAACTCGTCCAAAGACTAGTTCTCGATTTAATTTAGGGAGAGAAATTGGCAGATTTAGTTGCAGCTTAAGTAAAACTCATTATTAGACAAGCTTAAGCATTTCTTCATTACAACTTCAATTCGCCGAATGTAGGTCTCTTATGTAATCTAGTACTTTAAAAAAAATGGCTGCAAATTTAAAAAGGTACCTCAAACTTGATCACCTTTTATTCAGTAAAACATTTCTGACGGCAACGCATTGGTGATGAAACCATTATTAATTAAATTTTTCTTTAAATAACTACACACTTTGTTTCCTTTTTTTACTTTTTTGAAATGAAATATCTCAAAAACTAGGGGAATAGAACAAAAACTGACGAAAAATTATCTTCACGAAAAAAATGTATGGAAACTTTTTTATGGAAAATTTTATGCTATTTCCAACGGGTTTGGTCTTGTTTGCGTAAGAGTTTTCTTTCACGAGATATAGGCGAAACTGTCTAGTAAAGCATTCTTTCCCATGTATTTCATATGGTAGACAAAAAAGTTTAATGAGACAACAGTAAATATTAATATTATGTGCTATTCTTGCAATAATTTTTCATGCATGTCCCTGCAAATATTAAACCTCTTTGGAACAAGAAATTAATCATCTCAATGTAACATATGTATGTATATTCCAGTAATATTAAAAGAATGTTTTCTTCTAAATTTACTTGAATACTTCACTTAAATAACTGCAAAACTGAAAACAATTAGCGGTGTATCTAACTGTGAACCATCGTAAATCAACATGCGATCTTACTTTTTTGGCACGTAAACCTTTAAGCAAAATAACTAATTTTTTTCAGTTTTGAAATTTCAATTTATGCCAATGAAAGTTGAAAATTTTTCCATAGTGCATTGTGAGCGCGTGCTCTCAATTTAACCAAATCAAAATTTAAGTAATTGCGAGTTGAATTAAATGACCAGCATTTTAACATGCTGCAGCTATGTAACAACAAAAGAAGGACAGCGCATGCGCCACACTGCGCAGCAACAGTACGATTACATCGAGAAGTAAGCCATCATCATTGTTGTTGCTTTCTCGCTTTTGCTGTTATTTTTAACAATGCTATTTGTTTATTCGAATCTGCATCATACAGTTACGAATTGAACTTCATACACCGCGAGCGCGCGTCATGAAGTGGTACCGCATTAGCAGTAACTGGTTTCATTTGGGGCTCCTTAATGATAGTTATGCACCTTTAGGTTATGATTTAAAGTGATCGCGTAACTTTAATTCAATGTTTTCTGAGTGAAAGATAGAAAGATAAGCAGTGGCGTTTTTGATTTTACAAATAAAAAATCAATAAAGTTCATTATTTGGTCTGGCCAGACCTATTGTCTAGTTTGAGGTCATTTTTGTAATTGAAAAATATAGATATGAAATATCCCACTGGGCATTAAAATAATCCACAGCTCTTGTGAATTTTTGAAAGCATTTAATAAACATTTATAGGGCTCTTAACTTATACCAGAGTATTTAAAAAAATAAAATTAAATCTTGCGATCAAAATTATTTATAAAGCATTTCAAAACTCCCAATTAAGATGTTTACAAATACAAAAAATACTCAAAATTTTAAAAGTATTTATCAAAGTTTTAACAACGTCTTGTGAGAGGTTCTTAAATCGTCTGTAAAAGTTTCTTTTTTAAGTAGAGCTAAGGTATTTATAAGGTCTTAAGAAGGATTCGGAAGATCTTCATAAAACGCTTATAAATATTTTTGTATTCAAACATTTTAATATTTATCAAGATCTTTAAAAAATGTTTGATAAAAGCTTTTTAATAAATAAAATTTATTTTTTACTTTAAGAGCCATACATTTTATTGAGCTCTTCAATTTCTGAGTTTTTAAGTTCTATATAAGTGCCAATATAAGCTTCAACTCTTACGCGAACTCTTTCCAAGAGCTCTATAAAACTTTTTTTGGTTTCATGCATTTATAGAACTCTTCGCAAGAGCTTTATAAAACTTTATTTGGTTTCATTTATTTATAGAACTCTTCACAAGAGCTCCATAAAACTTTTTATCGAAAAGTAGGGTTACCAAACGTCCGCAATTCAATAAAAAAATTTAAATGACCAGTACTCTTATAAAAATAGTAAATAGCTTATAACTTAAACATTTTCTTAAAAATTAAAGTTTTGGAATATGATAAATTCTTGATTCAAGTCTCCAAAGGTAGTACCGTTTTTTTGACTTGTTTACTCCGTTTTCACATTTTCGCAAAGTTAAATATTATTTCATTCAACAATGCTAGTGCATCATAAAAATGGCTGCCTACCCGTACACTGGTTGTCCAATGGCAAGATCTGATCAATTAAAGACGCCGAGAAACAAGTTTTACTCAAGAATTCGGAAAGTAAGCCACAAACAGAAAAATATATTGAGGCCACTGTTGTAGAGGAGCAGATCAAAACACATCGGTTTCATGCTCGAAAAATCTCCATGTGACAAGTGACCCAACTTTGATTAAAACTTACAATAAATACTTTAATTTTGAACAGAAATAATTATTTACGGCGAAAAATTTAGTTTTCGGAAGCTATGAAAGGAGGGTCAAATCTTGTGATACGAAGACTTGATATGAAATCGATTTCATCTTCTCTTGAACATTGGCCTAAATATATTTTTCTGTTGCAGCTTACTTTCCGAGATATTAAGCAAAACTCGTTTCTCGCCCTCTTTAATTATCCAGATCTTGGCATTGGACAATAAAAAAATATGAGGCACAAATTACCAAAACTAAATTGAGAAAACAAAAATAAACGCAAGATGGCCCAAAATATGTTTATTCGAATTTGGGTTATAATTCGTATTTCTATAAAGAAAATAGCTCATAAAACATCTCTTTCTTAATTTGCCACTTGTTCATATGGTAACCCTAACAATGGACACAAAATTATTTTAAATAAACAATTTTAGCAAATTAAAACAGTTAAGTTTTATTAAGCCCTTAATATAATCCTTAAGTTTAAAGTACCTCTTATGAAGCTTTAGAGATAATCCTTAAGTTTTATATGCCACTTATTGAGGAATTTTAAAAACTTGGCGTCGTCGGCCATCTTTTTTAATATACATGCCGACGAAATAGCAACAACAACAAAAAAATAAATGCGTTTCTTTTTTTTTTTGTCTAAATAATGATTTTTTGTGCAGTAAATCATTTTATTTCGATTTGCTTTTACCTAAAAAATCACTTAAACGTATTTTGAGACATAAATATTAAAGAAAAACCTAAAAATTAATTTTAGCCCAAATATTTTATTTTTCTAATATGTAATATTTCAGAAGCGCGCTAAGTTTTTCGAAGCAAAACCCCAAACTTCACGATAAATCTTTGCTCGCACGTAAATTTTGGTCAATAATTGTGCCGAAAATCATAATTATTCGTTGCATCATTTTCATATTGCCATTTTATAATTCCATTTGCTATTCTCTTTTTATCTATTTAACTTTGTAATACTGCAAAAAGTATGTATACCAAAAACAAAATCTTTATTAAAACTTCGTCAAAATAAAATAAACCTAATTAAAATTCCGTTCGAAAAAAAATTGTGTATAAATATTTCCAAGAGCACAAAATATTTATAGACCTCTAGGTGTATTAATTCATTAAACTCTTGAATAGGTTTTGAAAACGTCATAGCTAACTCTTACATAAACCTCTTGAAGGTCCCCATAGAAGGTGCCCTTTTGGTCTTAAGTAGCATTTATTCTGTGTTTTAAAACCTCTTTAGCGAATATTTCCAAGAGTTCTGCTCTTAAAGAATGGTTATATAGAACTCTTGAAGAGCCTAATAAATGCAGAAATGCCTAGTGGGATATGCCTTAGAATAGCCTTGACTGTTTAATTCTTAAGCTATATGTGGGAAAAATTTGCTTAATATCCTTTTGCTTCTTAAATTATATTAATTTTACTACTTATGGTACTACCCGTTCGTTCATATAATAGGTCTGAGTGGACCTATGAACATATATAAGCTGTAATGCTATTAAAGGCGGTTGATAATTTAAATAATAGAAATTTTAATTTGTTTTTAGTCGACTGAATGTTATTAATTAATTTGAAATTTTTAATCGAACTTTACAGTCAATTGCAGTAACCAATATTCTTGTGAAATTTCACAAATCGGTTAATGCTTTATAAACAAACATGACAAAGACAACAAATGGAACAATTTAACCTGGTAATTGGTGACATATGTTTCGGCTATTACCACATATATACACATATTCATATGTATATACATAGCCTCATCAGACCAGTTTTGGTTAATTTGTAATGTGATTCGAACCCCCGACCATTCCATGAATTATATGTGGACGGCCGCTCTAACACTTGAGCCACGGAGGTTGTGCTGAACGACATACACAAAGTGCATTTTATATTATGCGATTGCGCCATCTGTTGTAATTTTATTGTCATTTCTCGTTTGCTGCATAGCTTTGTTAAACCATCGGTTTAAGGACTTGCTATATGATGTAGCTTTATTATTTCGGATTTCAGGGCTTCCGCCACTTATTCTTCGAATAATTGTTGGACGTATTCTTCCGGTTTTAGAAATTTTAATTTGTTTTTAGTCGACTGAATGTTATTAATTAATTTGAAATTTTTAATCGAACTTTACAGTCAATTGCAGTAACCAATATTCTTGTGAAATTTCACAAATCGGTTAATGCTTTATAAACAAACATGACAAAGACAACAAATGGAACAATTTAACCTGGTAATTGGTGACATATGTTTCGGCTATTACCACATATATACACATATTCATATGTATATACATAGCCTCATCAGACCAGTTTTGGTTAATTTGTAATGTGATTCGAACCCCCGACCATTCCATGAATTATATGTGGACGGCCGCTCTAACACTTGAGCCACGGAGGTTGTGCTGGACGACATGTACAAAGTACAATTTATATTATTCCATTTGTTGTCTTTGTCATGTTTTTTTATAAAGCATTAACCGATTTGTGAAATTTCACAAGAATATTGGTTACTGCAATTGACTGTAAAGTTCGATTAAAAATTTCAAATTAATTTAAATAATATATATAATATGTATACCAACTGCCATGTTCACTAAGAAAAATCTTCTAGTCAATTCAATACTTATGTATTAAATCACGAAATTAATGACAAACATAGAACAGAGAGCAGTCGACTATTTTTACATCCGCTTGTAGACCAACTTTTTCGGCCACAAATTGAAAACAGAATGCAAAATAAAAATGCCATGCTACATTTTGATCCTCGATCTGGTATAGAAGGATTTTTAGGAGAGCAAGTACTTTATTTAGTACATTGATTTAGTCAAAATGTATGAGAATTCAAACAGGAACGTTACAATGGACAATTACTCCACGTTTTTTTGATTGAAGAGCTCTCTTTTGTGGATGGGTCTAACGCTGGTGGCGACCTTGTGCCAGAATAAGCTCTACATTCTATAGGAATTGAAGCCGCATCCTACCCCTACCGATGACGTCGGTTGTGTTTGCTGAGTTTATCGGCAAGATTGTTCGTCGTTGTTGTGTCGTGAAGAAGAAGTAATCCGTGTACATGCTCAGCAGCATGTACTGCCATGTTTTAACAAATATATGGCAAGGAAAATATCAATAACCACTATAATAGCACCTATGGAGGCGTGAACATTATGAATAGAATGCTACGTAACTGCACAACCAGAAAAGAAGACAAATGGATAAATGGCCTGTCGCTTTTTTCTATAACATGTTGGATGTTGCTGCCCTGGTATCCTACATCATTTATCTAGAACTCCACGATAAGAAAAATGTTGCAAAATTTTTGCACAATTTTTCTGGAGGATCTCTCGAGTCAATTCAGCTGCCTGCATATTGTGGCCTGTTCCAGAATACCACGGATAACCCAGGATTTTTCCAATCGACTGGCCATAGAAACGGAACTGGAGTATTGGTTGTACTCTCCACCAGCAGACTAACAACATCAGCTTGCAGACCAACGCGAGGAAAATTGTGAAAGGTGTGTGCCATTAGTGCAAGTGTCTCGGTCAAACCTAAAAACGAAGCGAAACTCATACTCAGTGTTCGCCTTGCTTCAAGTCAATGTGTGCCGAGCACTCTACAAATGTATGTTCGGATTTCGAGTGCCTGCTATGAATACCGTTTTAAAAGTTGTGAAATTTTTATATTATTTCAAGCCGCAACAATAAAATTATATTAGAAAAGCCCCAAACAAAATTGTTATTTTGATTTTTCCCATACATTTTGCACTACAAAATATTGGGTACCCAGGTACCCACGTCCCTCCGAATCTCGGATTGAATTTTCAAGGGCTTGTTACTCGAAACTTAAAATACATTTGAAGTTAAAAACACGTTTTATACATACTTTGACTATTCTAGTTTCATAATTTGAAGTTTCAAAGTGATCACAACTTTCAGAGATACATTCAATCAAAGTTGCCGTGGGTACCCAGGTACCTCGTCCGTACGGTTAGGTTTAATATATACCTTTATTCATTGCTCCATATTTTTCATTTGTCACTTAACTTTTGTAATTTGGTAATTTTAATACCTTTATTCATTGCTTCATATTTTTCATTTGTCACTTAACTTTTGTAATTTGGTAATTTTAATGTTTTTATATTTATTTTTATCATAAATTTCTTTAATAAAATGGTTATCGTGTTCATATTTACATAAATAACTTTGATTTTTCTTTTTTTTTTCTTGTGTATTTTTTCAAATAAAATATATATAGGTCTGGCCAGACCTATATTATGCATTAGTGTATATTGAAAGTGATACGAACATAAGGGTTAAATTAAATTAATATTACATAGATTTATCCAAAAATTTAGTCTATTTAGTTTAATATTATGAAATGCATGTTCGAATCGAATTATTCATCGTTATTATGGACGTTCAAAGTAGCATTTGAAGCATTGCAACAATTTGTAGAAATTGTCTTACATTTTAGACACACTTCCTGTGATGACTGAAATGGTGGAAGGCCCATTTCAAATACTTCAAATGCTAAAAGTAAAGTGCTTGACATATGTATATACAATTCTAAAGTCTGTAATTTTATGTTGTCTCAATCAATTAGTGAGTTAATGATACGGTGATGCTGGCAGTAATGTTTTAATGTTTTGTACATCATTACAGCTGGAGAAATTATCAAAAAAATGTGTATAAAACAGCTACAACTTAATTTTAATTTTGAAATATAAAAATTTAACTCAAAATATGAAAATTCTATGCATTTTGTTTTACTCTGTACAAGAAACATTACGAGTAAGTTATAAGTTAAAATTAATCAATTGTAAGTAATACATTAAATATTATTCTTCCTATCTTCTATTCTCAAAAATCTTTTTCTAAATAATTTGGTTATATTATAGTATATTTATAATATATTTATACATAAACTTAAAAATTTTGTGTGATTGAATCAATTATTATTTAGCAAATGAGTCGTTTATTTTGAAAGCGGTTTTCCTCCTTTTATTCTCAAAGAATTTTTCGTTTCAATTGTCTTCAAAGTATTGATATATTGAAATAATGCAACTTAAACATTTTGGTATCATTATGGTCATATTTTGTTATTATTTATTATACTTACATAAACACCTGCTCAAAATAATAGTTACACCTTCGAGTTTTTCGTTTAAGCTGTAATATAAAAATATTTTGGCAATTTAGAGGAAAAATCATAGTGGTAACGTGAAGTGCTCAATTTGGCAGCACGATCTTCAGTTAAACAAATCATGTGATACCCTTCTTTTTTATTTATTTTTTGTTATGGTTTTGAAAACGTGTTGCTGTATGATGGAGATACTTTATAGACGATGAATGGAACATTAGAGGCTAACAGCATGGTAAGCGTTGACGTACTCAAATTCTATTTTCAGAATTTCACTCTAACTTCATGTCACGCCACAACGTTCACAGATCTCGAAATTCATTAAACATTCAGTAACTGTTTTATTTATAAAATTAAAATATTACGTCAATTGATGCATAAACTACCATAAAACCCCGCCACTGTTGTCTTAGTTTTTTAGTAATATATTTAATATTAAAAAAGCTGTCAGAAACAAACTACTCGAAATTTTCGGAATTATGTACTTATAAATTTCTGTACTAAAATTGATATATATTTGGGGTGTCCGCCTGGAAGGTATACTGCTCTGATTGATTATAAGTTTTGGTTAAGTGAACGATAATGGATCTTATGTTAATGAATAGTTTATTTAATGTTGGGAATTATGTGTGGAATACAATATCAGATAAATATCACAAGTCCAGGATCATTTGAGTACAAATGCAAGTTGTATTTGTAATGGGGCCGTCCATTAGTAACGTGAGGTGTTAAATTCGGACCCCCCTCACCTTGGTGACATTTGGTGAGCTCTGACGGGACCCCACCCCTCTACCTTTCGTGAGACTTGCCTTATGATTTTTAAATGTAATCTGATATAATAATGTGTAGTCTCAACATTAAAAAATTGACGTGACATTTTTGAAAATATGGGAAATACTTAAAAAAATCCACAAAGCCCCACAAAATCTGGACGAGTTATGGAAGGTCGTCAATGGATAGTGGTCCGAGACCAGTACTCAAATACTAGACAAAATTCCTGAACTCGAAAGTAGAATTGAATGGGTTAAAAATATCATAAAAAGCAAAGGCTTCGAACGTGGCAGCAGGTCTGCTGTTAGAAGGCATATTTTCACGAAAAGCTTTAATATAAGTCTACTAATATCAATAGAAAACAACGGAAAAGGGCAGAGAACAACGTTGAGCACGTGGTGGGAGGTGCATCCAAAAGACGTCAAATTTGAGCCACAAACTTTATGGACCGCTGTTTTGAGGCAAAACTTTGAGTATTTCATGTGAAGATAATAACCTTGGTGTCAAAGTAAATTATACATAAGTGATAATGTAGTAAATAGTTACACTGTAAGCACCAATTCTCTCACCCTGATTCTTTCATATCGAATGCTTGAGACTTAAGTGTACAAATCTTTTGAAAATTTTATATGAACACAACATCTTTGAATTTTAGATTTTTTTTTTTAAATGGCTTACCTAAACATTTGAATTTTCTTTTGTAGCGGGAAACATAAGAGATTTTTGTATTTTTTTCACTTTGATATAAAAAGGTATAAAAAAAAAAATGACACGCCACTGCAACTTCTGAATACCTGGCTAACTTCCTGTCTCTCACTATTGCAATTTCCCTTTCTAGCATTGAAACTCGTTTGTAATAACAAAAACAAAAGTAACAGTGGTAATGTACCATTACCAACTATAACTTTATGCTCTCCTTTTCATAACATTTCACAATACTCTCAGTATTGTGCAATTTTTATTTATTATCATACCAATTTTACTTTTTTCTTAAACTCTGCTTAAAGTCCTATGTCGCCGCTAGGTAATTCCATGGGATTAATGCGAAATGTTGAAACACTTCATTCGTCTTACGGATTTTACAAATATAAATTGAAATCATATAAAATGTAAAGGTAGTTGCGGAACTATCACATTACGTTAGGTACACAATTCCTGTCAAGTCATAAATGAAAATTTCATTTTCATCGTATTATAAATACATAGATCATTGGAATAGTTTATCAGAATAAATATGGCTGCAATCAATTGGGTAAGCAATTTTAGTGCATAAAAAACAGTGCTAAAATATGAAAAATGGATATCCTTAAAATGTTTTTTTTTTTTTGTTGTCATAGGAATTAAAAGTTAAAGTCGCAAAAAACAAATAAATAAAGCGCTATGTATAGCTACACAAAAATTTATATCAAATTTAATACTCAATAATCGACGAATGTGTGTTTGTGATACCTGGTGTCCAATTCTCATTGTCTTCTTAATACCTACTATAAACGGAGCAGTTAAATAAAAGTCACTTCAGAAAGAAATGTTAACTAATTTGTGCAATTTCCAACACGAAAACAAAAAAACAACTCGCCAAAAAGTGAAAACCGTAAAAAATTTATGACTTTTTTAAAACGCTAAAGACATCTTTTTTCCAGTTGTGTAAAAAAATTGATCGAAAATTGAAACAGAACTGCCCAAAAACATTAACATATAAAATAGTTCTAACAGAGCTCTTAACATTTTATTTGGAAAAAAGTACGGGGTAAAATCGGCTGAAAATTCAGTATGATGACCTTGCTGCGCAACAAAATGATATTTAGAAAATGCATAAATATGAGAATGATGTCAAACAACTCCTAGAAAAGTTATCCAGCCGGTAGTTTGATCCATATTTCTCAACTGACAGAACAATTGCGTCATAGCTAAAAAGTAAGAAAGTGATTTTTTGAGGATTTTTATCAGATTAGGATTTTATGTGAACATCTCACATAAAATCCTAATTTTTCAATACAATCCGATATATAAAGACTTTCATCGACTTTTTCCATATATCTCGGTGAAAAATTTACGTTAATTATAGACTTTCATCAATTGTTTCGAAACTTGTAAGCTCTTATTGACTCTTTCGATATCTTTAAATGTCTGAATTCCATTTCGATACAACATACATATATGTCGTATGAAGTTATATCTACGTTTTATATAATTTTCGATACATTTAACATGTGTCTCAATATATCAATTTTTCTATTGGTTTTTTTTAAAATAATTCACTAGTACTAGTAGCGTACCTACGGGAGTGGGAGGCGGCACATTGGTCCTCGTAATATGAGATTAAAATTTTATATTTAGCATATCTACGAAATTTTGTAAGTGTTAGGTATTTTTTTTACTAAATGTAAATAATTGGAGAGAATGTGTAGGTTATTTTGTAAATCAATGTGAAACATAGATAAATCATTTTGATACGGTTTTCGAAGACCAACAGTGATGAACTTTTTTTTAGCAAAACTTTTTACAATTTCAAAGCAAAATAAAAGTAGCAAAGATTTTCTGTTGGTAGGGGCGGGAAATTACCTCTTTGCCCCGAGCACTCTTTAGAAAAATGCAGATATCTCGGGTTTGAAATAATATGTGGCTTATTGCATTCTTTTAAGTGAATAACAATACATTAAAAATAATGTAAGACGGAATCGGCGGCAAGATAATATGTGGTGATTTTGCAACTTCAAAATACAAAATCGGAATGTTTTAATTTTTTTTTGGTCAATTTTAAATTTTTTTATAAGAAAAAAAAGAAGAAGTAAAACTGACACGGATTCAAATTCCTCGATCAATAATAACTGTTTGAATCAAAAAAAATTTGGATCACCTTAATATGTAAATTTGTCGACTCCGATTTGAAAAAAATTAAGGTCTGTTAAATTAGAAAAATGCATATATCTTGGTTTTGAAATAAGATAATGATATATGATCTCAGCATTCTTTTAAGCATATATCATGTATGTGCATATGATGTACAGTACGTTAAAAATGATGTAACACGGGATCGGCAAAAAAAATATTTGAGATGTTGCAACTAGAAAGCGGAAAATCTGTACTTTTGTACTTTTGTCCGTTCAATTTTCAATTTTTTTATATGAAAGAAAGTAGAAGAAGAAAAACTAATCATGGATTCGAATTCGCCAATCGATAATTGCCCGAAAGCCATACCCACTTTGTAGGAAAATTTTATAGCCTCTGTAACTTGTACCATTTTTTAAATCAATATTTTTGAAAATGGGTTGTCTACTTTAAACAGAGGGTGCTAATCTAGTTTTCAATATTTACCTTAATCTTAGTAATTGGCTTTGTCCAGATATGTATATACGGCTATTGTTATCCACTGACACATCGTGAAAAAATCAAAAAGTTTTTATTTTGAACCGCTCTAATGTTTACAAATACATGTAAAGTCTTACTGCTTGAGGCATCTTGATTATTAAAAAATAGTATTAAATGACACTTCTTTTTAATACCACTTATTTCCAACCATGTGCTTTGAAGAAAGGCTTATGGCATATTTTCACATATTTATATTGATTTACCTGAATGTCTGTTGCATCACTACAATAAAAATGAACTTCTCCTGACTTCATGATTTGCATGCCACAAAAGCACTAAAAGATCTTAAATCAATCGGCTTGACACCATTATTGCGACACAACTACAACTCGAATTTATAAACCAAACAACTGTCAAGGCATTTAACTGACTAACAACAATTTTTACTCTTCTCTTTTCTCTATCCATTCCATCATCGACATGTGTGCAATAGCACATGCTATTTTTAGTATTAGCAATGGTGTCGTCAATTGTCTGTAGAATATCGACAGCGACGCCAGTGGCATCCTCAGTATCACCATTGGCATCAACATCGACGACATCAGCGGCATCAGCAACGTCGTTATCAACAACCACAGCGGATGTGCATGTAGACCAGGCCCACAAAAACATGGCCGCATATGCAAATTACTTGGCAGCACAACGACAAGAGCGCCAGCAACAACAACAACAACATCAATATTTGCAATATCATTACAACCATGATGGCAATGGCAATCATTACGGTGACAATGGTAAAACTGTGCACCACCACTCATCGCAAAGACGCAGCTATAGTGGCTCAAGTGTTGGCTCAGCTAATGGACTCACAAATCTCTCGGGCTTGCAACACATTAGCAATGGATATGGTGCAGAAGCCAGTTCCTATCAACAGAAACAACAGATACCAATTTATGAAGAACAGCAAGAAAACGATTATGGTGCAACTGCGTCAACTTCTGGTGCAGCCGCGACAACATCCGGGTCATCTAACGAACAAGCCCCATATCACAATGGTGGCACTTCTAGAAGCCTTAGCAATGTTGTTTACCAACTACATGCAGCTAGTCCACACAACAGCAATAACTACTTTCAGAGCAGCAGCAACAACAACAATTTTGTTCCATCTTCCTTTGGATTTTCATTTCCAAGCCACACGATTGCCTCAACGCCTCAACAAACGAGTGATAAAATCTCTTATGGGAATTTTAACAATCATTACGAGCATAATTCTGCTGCCGAAGCTTATAATGATCTAGATGCACCAACAGTTTCCCACTCGTCAAACGGTGAACATCAACATCAACTTCAATATTTTACATCACATGCGGACCCTTCGGCAAAGTCATCATATCCGCCGGATGTGAATGTTGGTCCACAAACTACCAGTTTTATCGACCAACATCATCAACATTCCTCAACGGGCTATGGAGCTGATGATTTACACTCCACCGACTATGAAGAAAGTTCCTATGGAAGTTACCAACACCATCATGATGTGGCGGACTCCTACCAAACACAACACCAAGAACAACAGCAGCAACATCAACCAGATGTCATCAACTACATACCCTACCCGATAGTTAAAAAATTGCATGTACCCGTGCACGAACCAGTACAGATACCCGTCTCGCATACTGTCATTGTTCCAATACGTAAACCTGTCCCCATTCACATTCCTGTCACTCAACAAGTTCAAATTCCAGTTGAGAAGGAGTTGAGAATACCTGTCGAACGTGTTGTACCATATCCGGTGGAGAAACATGTACCAGTGCCAGTGGAAAAACGTGTTCCCTATCCAGTGGTGAAATACGTTCCGGTGAAGATATCACGCCCTTTCCCCGTTAAGGTACCAGTTTTCAAAACTGTGCTGCATAAAGTTAAAGGTTGGTGGTAGACGAAGACAATAGGCACATCAGTGTCCTCATCGTAACATCGTTGTCGTGATGGTCGCTGAGGTTGTTAAATATTCAACAACGATAACTCATCATTGGCCTCATTGTCTGCCACAAGTGAGGTGGTAATTTTAAGACTTTGCGCATTTACGATCCATTCTGCTGTAGTGATTATTTGAAGGTTTTTATATGCCAGGTCTTTAGGTTAATTTTGTGTTCTTGATTTATAAAATTCATCAGTAAATTGAAATATGCAGTACATATTAATTTCATATATGTTAGTGTTAGTTATATATGTAGCAGTATTTTTTATCTATCGAATAAGTTTTTCTATAAATAAACCATTTAACTAATTCAAAACATAATGATTTTCATAACAAACCAGATTAGCCCAAAAACTTTAATTGCTACAAAAATACATACATATTTATGTATGTATATTTGTCAGATAGTTGGTTAAAAAATTTGTTACGCAAATTAACCACAACACAAATTTGTGTGCATTTCTGTTATTTTAGATGCCGATGTAAAAAAAAATCATCAAAGCACGCGCAGCTTTGTGCCGAACCTCGATACAAGAAGTAGCCTTTAACGCAACGGAAAAATTCAGCTTTGGTAGGAGTCAAAAATAAAATTATCTTTTTATAACCGTAAGTATTTTCTTTTTCTATGGCTATATGTAAATGATGCCATGATTGAAGTTTGTTAGATTTCTTGCGTTCTTCTCTTAAAAAAAAAACCAACATAAAAGTCAGTGATGCCCTTTTCGGTACACTTTTTTTAGTACCTTTGCATCGTGAAAAATCGATTCATTGGTCAAGTTCTTAGTACATTCGGTAAATTAGGTGCATTTTCAGTACATTTGGACTATTTCTAAAAATTACCAGTTTTTTTAGTAAACTTAGTTGAAATATGCGTACAAAACTACCGTAATGGTTTGCCGACCTTTTTTTTTTAATTAATATAAAAATATTAAAATTTTGTTTGAAAAAATTTCCTCCCAGTTCATTTCTCTAATTAATCAATTTATATGATTAAAATTGCAAGCATCATAATTTTAATACAGTTTTCCAGGAATATGCTTAGCACTATGAAATTGATAAAACTCAACCCTAATATATAAAGGTATGTGGTGAGTGTCAGGAGGTGAGAAAGGACAATCACATTCTTCAAGGTGATTAACAAGGCCATTTATTTGCAATAGGCCGGTACTCAAAAAGTTGTCAATAAGATAGCATTCAGTGTCACTAGACACATTTGTAGCAATTAAGCAATTGTTGTTATCAGGCAAATAGTTCCAAGAAAGTTTAGGCAAACTAAAATCGCCTAAAACACATACGTGACTATCACCCACATTATCCATTACCAATAAACTAACATTATCAACATGTGTCATATATAAATCTAGGTGTCTACGAGAAACACAAAAATAAAACACCCTTCATTTCCATTCAAAACAACACAGACTCGATCCTAAGCAGAACCATTATTACTGAGCACTACACTACTAGGACGCTATTTATGCTGAACAGCCACTTAGACACCATCTCCTCTGCTGCAGCCAGTTTTCGAAGCAACCCTGTCCTTGCGAAAAATGGAATACTGTTTTGGATCAAAATATTCCGAGTCAGAAAATTCTGTAGTAACCCATGTTTCAACGAGAATAATGACATCAAACTCCAGAAGTGAGCTTTTAGTAAAAACTGATTTTGATTTAGTACGTATACTAGATATAATTTGATAAAATATTTTTATGGAATTAATAGATGATAAACTAACAACGCCAGTATGCGCTAAGCGGGAGTCTGATTTTTCTCGGGTAATTGAAAAAACTGAAACGGACGCACCCAAAAATATGGCCTGCTAAGGTGCGTGGCATGTTTTTGGGTCCATCAATTTCGGCAAAAGCGTAGAAGATATACCCAACTTAAAGTATACTTTTTCAAGATTCTCTGATTTAGTTCCCATTTTCACCAATTTAAAGCAGGAAAATTTCTGAACATCAATCTTAGTCTGCAGCGACACATAATTTATTATATTTTCTTCAGAGACGGACGATGTGAAGCCACTTTTTCGGAAATACAACAGCTAGTTGCGAGCTACAATTTGTTTCAATAACTATAGAACGATGATTGTAATTGATTTTATTAGATTTAAAAATTTCGAAGAGAGAATATATGTACCATTTTAATAGGTACTTATGTTCAGCTGCGTCGAATAGTCGATCAGATATGACGAACTCTAATTTTATGTTATATGGGGGGCATGTCATCATCTATTTTTTCCAAGCCATGCTATGCTAAGAACCTTCCACAAACCATAAGGAACATACTTATGAACCAAAATTTATCCAAAATGTTACTGAGATATAAAAAATGTTAGTTTTTTCTTACATGGACATGGGAGGCGTTTTTTTATTAAAACCTATTTTCCCCGTTTATTTCATGTACATACATATATATGTACGTATCAAGTCTAACTCATCTGTTTTAATATGTGTTAAATATATGATGTGATTTTGATTTTTTTATTTGAAGGGACGTGGCATCGCTCATTTTTTTTAAGCCAAACTATGCTAAGCACATTCAACAAACCATAAGAAACATGTGTTCTATATCTTTCGGCGATCAGATGTGTAACGAACTCTATCTTAGTGGCATGCATCCGAAGAGCCGGTTCTGCACAACTGTCTATGCTCGGCTTAAGCTCATGGAAATTAAGGTGGGGTTGCCTCCCGAATGAATACAAGTCGTTACACAACTAAAATGTTGTGCAGACTTGTAGGAACAAATGAAACCGAAAAAAAAACAAAAAACTCAAGTACCGAAAAATTATTAGGGCAAACTAGAGTAAATAACTGCCCTAGTCGTCCTAATACGCTTCGAATCAACTAGTTTGGCCTATGAATACTAGTTTATCCTTAAAATTAGTTTGGGCGGTAACATGTATAGATTTTACTTATTTCCGAAGCGTTTTAGCAGCGCCAGCTCTAGTGTTTACGTCGCCCAGATCAAAAACACATTGCCGACTCTCGTTAAAATGTATGTTGCCATATTCAATGTGGGTACGTTAAGTCAAACGAGCCAGCACGTATTGTAGTGGAAGAAATACCCGGTTGTCAAAATTTAAGGCTTACGCACTATTTAACTGTTAATGTGAAGCAGGGTATTAAATTTTAGGCAAGACCAAAGATAACATCCTTACTAGTTTTATTTTTAAAGTAATCCGTTTCTAAAAGAATTCCGGAGCCAAATTTATTCTGTCATCATTTTCTCATCCCAAAATCTGTGGTAGCGTCTCATACTTACTTACTTACTTGGGTGGCCATAACAACCCGTTACCGGGTTACGGCCGACCTCAAAAGCTCTCCCCAGGCGCCTCTGCTTTGCGCGCGCAGAGACGCCACCAAGCGTAGATAGGGTTTCCTCGGCTTGGTCTTTCCATCGGAGGCATGGTCTTCCTCTTCGTCGTCGCCCAGCGGCTTCCGCATCAAACACCTTTTTCGCCGGAGCTTCTTCGTCCATACGCACAACATGTCCCAGCCAGCGCAGACGTTTGATAGTGATGCGCTTAACTATGTCAATGTCAGCGTAGAGCTGGTAAAGTTCGTGGTTCATTCGAATACGGTAGTCGTCGCTGACGTGAACAGGACCGAAGATTTTGCGAAGAATTTTTCTCTCAAACACCCCAAGCGTGGCTGCATCAGTCTGCGACACAACCCATGCTTCTGCGCCGTAAAGTAGTACAGGTAAGATGAGCGTCTTGTAGAGTGTCAGTTTTGTCGGGCGAGAGAGGTCTCTACTACTCAATTGCTTACTGAGACCATAGTAACACCTATTAGCAAGAGTTAGTCTTCGCTTTATCTCCAGGCTGACATCGTTTTGAGTGTTCACGGCGGTGCCAAGATGGGTGAATTCCTTGACAACTTCGAAAGTATAGTTGATCGCAGTAACAAAGGATCCAATACGCCGCGTCTCCCTGTTTGTGGACAGCATATAATTTGTTTTGCCCTCGTTCACCGTCAAACCCACTTTCACTGACTCTTTTTCGATAGCAGAGAACGCAGCAGTAACATCTCGCTTACAACGTCCAATGATATCAATATCATCGGCATATGCAAGGAGCTGGACACTTTTGTAGAAAATAGTGCCATTACGATGTACACTGGCTCTTCGCAACACCCCTTCCATCACAAAGTTGAAGAGGTTGCAGGATAGTGGATCGCCCTGTCTGATCCTCGTTCGGTATCAAATGGTTCGGAGAGGTCCCTTCCTACTCTGACGGAGCTGGCTGTGTTGCTCAACGTCATTCTGCAAAGCCGCACCAGCTTCGCAGGTATACCGAACTCAGACATGGTGGCATACAGGCAATCCCGTATCGGGCTATCGAAAGCTGCTTTAAAATCGATGAAGAGATGATGGGTATCGATCTGGTTTTCGTGGGTTTTTTCCAGGATTTGACGTAGTGTGAAGATCTGGTCTATGGTGGACTTACCAGGTCTAAAGCCGCACTGATAAGGCCCAATCAGTGTGTTGGAAAACGGCTTAAGTCTTTCACACAGTACAGTCGACAGGACCTTGTAAGAGATGGCAAGAAGACTGATTCCCCGGTAGTTAGCGCAGATTGTCGGGTCACCTTTCTTCAGTACAGGACAAAGGACACTGAGATTCCAATCGTCGGGCATGCTTTCAACTAGCCATATTTTGCAGATGAGTTGATGCATACACCCTATCAGCTCATCGCCGCCGGTCTTGAACAATTCAGCAGGCAGGCCATCGGCACCAGCCGCTTTGTTGTTCTTAAGTCGTTGAATCACAACTCGTACCGCGTCATGGCTAGGTGGTGGTACGTCCACACCATCGACGTTGATTGGTGGCATCGGGTTAATTTCTCCAAAGGCGGGATTGGTGGAGTCATCGCCAGCAAGCAGCTTGGAAAAGTGTTCCCTCCATAATCTCAGTGTACCCTGCGTATCCGTAACCAGATTTCCATGTTCATCTTTACAGGTTGATGCTCCGGGCTTGAAACCTTAGGTCAGACGCTTGACTTGTTGGTAAAATTTTCGTGCATCATTCCTGCCCCGTAACACTTCGAGTTTCTCACGCTCGTGCCTTTCCTGCTCTCGTTTCTTGCGTCTGAAAAGGCGCCTCTCATCCTTTCTCTTTTCCCGGTAGTTTTCGTGCACGGCTCGCGTTGCTGCTGACTGCAGGGTTCTTTTGTAGGCGGCGTTTTTCACTGCAGTAGCTTCGCGACCCTCCTGGTCATACCATTGATTTCGCCGAAGTGGGCGTCGGAAACCAATGACTTCCTCAGCGGCAGAGCGCATGGAGCGGGATATATGCGCCCAAAGTCCACCGGCATCATCGGGTAGAGAGCCAGATTGAAGGAGCAGTTCTGAGAGGCGAGCGGAGTAGGCTTCGGCCGTCCGATGTGATTGCAGCTTAGCGACGTCCAGCTTTCCTCCGTCGGGGCGTGCGCGCAAATCAAGCTGATGTTGAAAAATCGAGCCTTGACGCGGAACGTAGCCAACCTTTCGCTCACAGGTATGAACCTGGAGATATGGTGGCGAAGTCTCTTGCTTACTACGAATCCGCATCCCAATTCGCGCCTCTCCGCATGGCAGCTGTAGTAGATATCGCAACTTGCTTGCTTAGAGCAACCTTGTCCTATCCATCTTATTTCCTGGATGGCGGTGATGTCAGCCTTAAATTTTCCGAGGGCATCCGCCGATTCGATAGAGGCACCTTCCCTATATAGGGTCCGGATATTCCAGGTGCATATCCTTAAATCATAGTCCTTTTTTCGTTTGCAGTGGTCGTCGACGTTGAGGGGTTCATTATCCGAGGCTTTTTTTAGTCTTCATTGGAGTGTTTTTTTTACGTGGCGGGTACCAAACCCTGCGCACAACCCAGTTTACTTCCACGGAGGACACGCTGCAGTAGCGTCTCATAATGGACTTTATATCTTGGTGAACGTTCTCATCACTCGTTACTTACGTCACAGAGATTCGTCAGAAAAACACTCAACTACGAATTCAAGAAATGAATCTTCAGAGGCATATGTGTCTGTTTGAAAAATGAATAAATTAAAGGCATATAACAGAAAATGAAGTGCAATGGAATAACAGTATTCCATATCAATTCTTCCACTATTCTTAAAGGTTTCATTAAATTTTTCACACCTTCAAAACACATCAAAAAGTTATATATAATATCAACATTATGCATTACTTTTGGGAAATATTCTGTTAACGACACCACTGCGCTATCCACCGACACTAAGGGTATGTCCAGTGAAAGCAAAAAAGTAAAACAAAACAAAAAATAATATTTTTTTAGCGTTTTCGTTATCTAATCTAAAGTTTTGTTATTTTTGTTGTTATTTTAATTACAACAGTTTCTTTCATAGTTTTTGCAATTCATTTTATTTCATACACACTTATGTTTCAAGTTCATGTGTGTTATTGGAACTAAGGGAATTGACACCTTACTGCAACAAGACCAACATGACATATTAGGAAGGTGAAAGTTGAATCACATTTATCGTTTGTTGTTATTTTTTTCAACTATTTTTTCCTGTCTGATATGCATAAATTTGTTGTTTTTTTTACCTTTTTTTTGTGGTTTTATGTGAATTGCTAATTAAGATAAGTGAGCTTGATTAGCATATTATATCAACCTCTCCCCGAAAAAAAAGTACTTCTATATACCTTACAGTGGTATATTGCAAAACCAAAGCTACACGCTGTGCGACTTTTTTAATAGTTGTTCTGCTTCGCAATTAGTATAAGTTCTCGCCTACATGCTAAGCAGGCTCAGCTCACCCTCATAGCTGGCGTCCTTCCCTATGCTCCATGACCCATGCGTTATGAACTTCTACACCGGAAGGTTGGAACTTTGCGTGAATTTGTCGCACACACAAAAGGGTTGGCAACACTTGATGGTCGTGTTTGTTCGCTCGTTAAGTGCTTTGGTTATCCTACCACAGTGTTTCTCAAACATTGGCTCCATAATTGTGGTGGATATGCGTAGTTTTCCTTTGTTATAGAACTTCGATCTAGAAGTGGTGACAGCAAAAAAGATATCTAGCTTTCTAAAGATAAAAGTACAAGAAGATGAAATATTTCTTTAGTGGAGAAAGAAAACCGAAATAAGGCTTATTTATGTAACGTTAATTTGTTTATTTAATAGAAATTGAACCAACTCAGCAAAATCGAAATCTTATGTTACTGCTGTACTAGCTTTATATATTTATTATTATTTGTGGCTACGTTAAATTAAGAAAGATCTAAAATTGGAGTAGAACTAAATTTCATATTGAAATAAGATAAAAAAAAGAGATTATTAAAAAGTGGCTTCAGAAATTAAAAGAGTTCACATAAATTACTTAAAACTAAAGATACTAAGAAAGTTGAATCTTAAAATTTTTTTTCAAACTCTTCTCATATTTATTGTATCTCTTTAAGTTTTAAAGACTAACAATAAGTTATAAACTCTTATTTCTATAAAACTATTACAAATTATAAATTTTATACAAATTAGTATATGTATTATAAGTAATTCAAAGCTATGCGGGATTCAAAGACTTTAGCTGGTCTGAAAATAAATATTACTAAGCACATCTTCTGTTCATTTCTGCAATTGGAGCGGTGTCGTGGCAATATGTTTACGGCAACCCACCTATAGTTGCAGCTGTTGACTATTACGTATCCCTTAATCTTAAATTTAAAAGCATTTTGCATAGAATGTATGTTCCAAAGATATATTGAAAATAAAAAATTTGCCAATTAGATGTTAGGCATGAATAACGTATATGTTCTACCGTGTTATTCTTTAAAACAGATAAATTTGCTCCTTTGTATATACTTACATACAGCTTAAGGCAAAAAAAAAATAATTGCACGTAATCTTAGTATACGAAGACATTCTTACAATACAATTGTTTGACTTATTGTAATACATGTTTAGAACGTGAAATTTGTTCCACTGTACACAGCTTGTTTTTGTGCCTCTAAGTGATATTAATTTTTTTTTAGTAGTTAATCTGACTGTTAGAGTAATATATAAAAGTTTGAATTTTTGTCTTGTTACTACCTAAATCGCGAAGTGACCCGATATATGGAAAATATCATTTTACTTGTCCTTAATTTCTAAAACCACAGTACTGCCGTACTAAGCGAAAAAAACGTTTCTCAAAAAAATTCATTTCGAGATAATTGATGTTTTGTTTGTGTCAATTTGTTAAAATACCTGTAAAATTGAGATAGAGGAAATTTTCTTTGTAGATTTTTTATATGATTGAACTAAGATACTGACATTTGGAGTATTTCATTAGACGCGTAATTTCTTAAGCTATCCGATGCCATAAGAATCTCGGATATGTTTTTTTTTTTTGAGATACGTCTTTTTCGCTTAGTACGGCAGAGTAGTTCGGTTCAAATACTGGGTCATCCAAGCAGTGCCGGTTTTAGCACTATCCGCGTCTTGGACGAGACTTAAACGGCACCTTCTATCTGCTATCCAAGCCCATGTAACAAAAAAAAGGAAAAAATTTACTTAAAATAACTTCACTTTTCTAGCATTTCTGTCAGCAAACTCTCTCATCAAGACACCAAAGTCTCTTTTTTCCGCAATTTGACTTCCAAAGATATTGATATTGTCGATGGCAGATATGTTTTTATCAGCTCATATGTAAATGTGTACATTTGGATACAGTTTTTGTATATTCCAATCTTTAATAAAATTTAAAATATAAACTGGAGTAACAACATCATCTTGGACAGGCAAAAAACGACTTTCCGTTTATGAGTTCGTCACACAACATCTACGTACATATATCTGATTTCGATCCAACCGTTAATTTGAATTGGAGTTTGAGAAGGTCTGATTTTTCCGATATCTTTTTTATATTATGTAAATAAAAATAGATTCGGAGTACTCACTTAAAATTCAAATCTTTCAGTGAAATAAATTAAGGTAGTGTCCACTAGACAGTTGAAAAATTCAACATCAAATTTCTTTTCTGGAGTTTCACTAGTTCGGCTCTAAATAACGGTTCAATTTGAAGGAATTCAGCCATTTATTCACTGAAACTTCGCTTTTAAAGCATGTCTTAACTTTTCCAAGAAAGTGCGGCGTTTTTGCAACATTTCTGTGAATTTACCGAGATCCATGTCTATTGATTGCAGAAATTTATTAACGAAATAAATCTGAGAAAGAATATCGTACCAAACAACCAATGAAACTCTGAAGTTAAAAACTTTAAGCTGTTCATCCTATTAAAATACTAGCACATCAGCTTTGTCAGTTTCAATATCCAAAGAAATAGATAACGGACTGCTTTAATCTTACTTCCCAGCATGTTTCTTTCATAGTTTAAATTCAGGGTTGCTAAGTTGAAAAGAAGCATTACCTGGCCTTCCCGAAAAAAATGTTTTTCCGTCAAACTGTGTCAAGTTTTTTATGGAAAACTTTGATGACATATTTTTTGGAACTTAAAATGCATAAAATGTTAAAATCATAAATATTAATAGTCATACATAATAAATAAGCACAATTTTTTCAAGTTTATACGACAAAAATCGTTCACTTCCCGACTATATTAAAAAATTTTGAATTCCTACCAGGCCCCCGGCATTGACATGAAACCTCGGGCTTATCCGGATCAATCCCGGTCACTTGGCAACTCTGTATATAGTACTATAGGATCAGTTAGAATTTTCCATCGATAAACAGAAGCTACAATGTGAACAACTACTGAACTAAATTTGTGAACGCTTGGTAAGAGCGTTAACCGTGTTTAAATCATTCTAAATGTTTGTGCACAATGTTTTTTATCTACAATAAAAAATTAAGAGTGGTAGACTCAAGACATTTTGGACAGTTGAGGAACACTGCATTATAGCAACTAAAATTTGCGTCAAACAGTACTTGGCGGCTTGGTTAAGCGTTGCGTTTACTTCTTGTCACGAGCTGGCTAACTGTCAGTTGGTGGGCTTCCCTTCTCCAAACTTCCTGCTGTACCGCAGCTTATTAAATATGCGTGTTTTTACTCGTACTTTTGTTGCTCTTACTGACTGTCAAAAGTTGCGCCTAACATATTTTAGGAATTTTTTTTTTCCTGTTTTATGACTTGTTCATAATTTTGATCATGCGACAGGGCTTGGCCTTTTTTTGCAGTTATGTTGCCTTGCTTATTTTACAACAACATGTCAAATGTCATGTTTTTCTTAATTTCTTTGGCCTTTAGGATTATGGTTCATTCGAGGTTTTATTGTTGTTGCAGGTTTTTTGTTTTTCTTTAATTGCTCATTCGACTTGGTAATAAAAATTGAGTTCTCTTTGAAAAAAAAAACAGAAAAAAACGCTTTCTACTTGACTGGTGTTGATTTTATGTTTTTGTTTGTTCGTCTGTTTGTTTTGCCTACTTTATGACACTTTTTAATTGAAAATTTTATAGGAGAATAAGCATATGTACTAATATGTACAGCATAATTATTACTACATAAAACAGTGTAAGTAAAAAATATGATTTAGTTTATTAATTATTTCGATTAGAGGACTTAAGTATCTAAAGATTATTCTACTAGAATATGATTTAGCCAGAATTATTAAAAAAAAATTAATAGGCAAGTACTTATAACTATGATATTTCTAAATGGATTTTAAATATTATTTATTAGAGCGGAAGTCGGCGAAAATAAGCTTTGAAAAACTGTTCAATACCTAATTAGTTCATATATTTTCGGAACTTAACGCAAAAAATTTCCCACCCTCGAAAAAAATTTTCCAAATTAAAGATTTTCAAAAAATGATAATTTTATTGAGTTTTATGGGATATAATTTTTAATTGAAATGCTATGTAAATATAGCAGAAAAACAGCACAAAAATTAATAATGGTCAAATAAAGTTAGTTTCGACCACTTACTCATTAATTTAATAGATAGGAAACTTTTTGGGTTCCTAATCTTTAAAAGAAATTTCAAGCGGTTTGAATTTTTGTTTTTAAATTTTTAATAGGTATTTGTTTTTAAATTTTATTTAAATATCTAAACTAATAAATTTTTAACCTTTCAGGGAAAGAATATTGTGCGCTTGCTTCAAAAGGAGAGCTAGCAACCTGACAATAATATAAATACGATTAAATAGTCCAACTGAAGTCACTGACGTTACAACGAAATAAACGTTTTATAGCTATCTAATGACTATGGTAAAATGCTTACCCAATATACACATACTCATCAGGGGTTATGGGCAACTTCAGCGCTAAAGTTAGCAGCGAGAAAAATAAGCTCAAGCACGATTTTGATTGACTTGTCGTCAGCATCAGATATGAAAGCCGCATTATTTTACCATTTTTTACAGTGACACAAGTCTTATGATTGGAGAGACATTGTTTTATCACAAAATTGAGCATAAAAATACATGGGTTTCTCCCTACATAAACTCAAAGATACCTGTCTTCTGCAAAACCCCTAACATCAAGTCGTCATTTATAACACCTAGTAAGACAATACTTGGACTTACCAACGGAACAACAATTCCTGGAAAAGCGTTGCTAATTGGTATATCGCAAAAAAATTACATAAAATCTATTTAAAAATAACAAAGTATCAGGTGCGAATTTCATGTTGGCCGAAATGTTGAAATCTCCCCCGGAGTTCACCGCTGAACTCATTTATCCTTTTTTTAACTAAATTTGGGAACAAAAACGAATATCTGAATACTCTAAGTAAGCCTCATTAATTACACTTTCATAGACAACAGTACCGCTTTTGATAGCAACTTTTCGCATCATCTTGGATCAATAAGCAAGTGGTAACTCTCAATTTATTTTACCTTCTTCTACTATGCAAACAGTACCATATGGACTGCAATTGTATCTGGGATACAAGACCTGATTTCCATTCGACGAAGATGGAAATGGTAAGGTTACACGTTGTGTTAATTACTAACTGAAGCCTGTCGCAAACATCAGAGTGGAATCCTACGGATAGTAAAAACGCGGCTGCCCTAAATCATCGAGGTAACGATCACTGGAACAAGAAATATGTGAATCTGGGAAATGTTGGAGGGAATTGAAGACAGTCGTCATTTCCTTCTATAAAAATCTAATTTTCTTTAATTAATGTTTTGTTACAGCTCAAAGCGTTTTATGTTTTTTTTTTATTTCAATAAAATGTACTTAAAATTCGTTTTAAGATTTATTTTCATCAAATTATATATGTTGAAATAATTTTTGGTGTCACCGATTTTCTTCCAAGAAACTTGGACACCGCAGCTATAAAGCCAATATTTAAAGCTTGAACGCTGCGAATATTGCAGAAAATGAATCCCCTTATTAGATTAAGTAGAATCTGCTTTTGATTGAGCGAGCAGTTGCTATGCCACATCATATATAGAAACCTTACAGCCCTTAAGAAATACCTCTTTAGCTGCATGTAAATTAAAATGTTTTGCCAAGGACCAAGTATAAACGCTCAGATTTGTACAGAAGACTTTGGAATCAAGATCTTAAGGACCCATCAAAATTGTGATGTGACTATATGAAGATAACTCAAATAATCTACGACATTAAGTCCCCGATATTGTCTTCGGAAATTGGGTATGCTGAATTTTGAAGATACTAACCTGAATTTTACACTCTTTAGAATATTTCTAATATTAATTAATACTAGTAAGAGCGTCAACATAAATGATTGCTAGAAAATTTTCAGCACGTTTCATGAAGTCAAACACATATTATTTTTAATCCGTTTAAAATGTTTTTGATATTAAAAAAATAAAACAATATCTGGTGACTTGGAGTTAAAAAAAAAAAACTCTCTTTCGTCTTGAACTTTTCTACACTTGATACTTTCCTACAATAAGCTGACGAATCAATTTTAATTGACAATCCATGCCAACCGTGTCCTATTTTGTGCCACACTTTTTACAGCACTTTAACTGACTTAATAAAGTTTCGTTGATGGTCAGCACGTCAGTCAGATGGTTCCACGAATTATGGCAGGAAACTACTATGATAGCAATTGATTATGCTTTTATTACCAACTATCGATGACATGAAAAGAGTAAAATACAAATATCAGGGCACATTGCCAAGAAAATTTTAAAAACATCAATTTAGGGACTTTAAGCAAAATGGTAATGGGAGTTTATTTACTATAATTTATATCTTTTAACCCTAATTTTCACTGTGAACAGTTTGCTAAACTATTACATTGATTTGTCAAGTTGCACCATTTTGTTTTGCTCAGTGTAATATCAATATTGGTAATTGCGATTTCAAAGAAATTTCCAACTTAACTGGGTAAAATGCATTTGCAAAACTTTCCTTTCATTGTGATTACGTATGCATGAGTTTGAATATCCCTAACATGCATTCTCCCATGTAAACGTATTAGAGTGTTTCTTATTAAAATTTGTAGATAAATATTTTACGTCACTTTTAGTGTTATCAGTTTCATGACACTTCAAGGTGGCGCAAAAGTAATTTCACTATATTTTATAGCTATTGCGGAAAATTGGCTAAGAAAAATTTCAAATGAATAATAAACTTTAGTATTAAGTATCGAAAATTATCAAAATTACTATTCTTGTATGTTAGTTTTCACCCAATTAGGATACTGTAAACTATTTCAACAATCTACAAACTTCTTCAAGTAGATGAAAAACACAATTTCAAAACCCACCTTGTACAAATGGAAAATTGTTTTACATCGATTAGTACCGTTACCCATATTTCTGAGCAGAAATTCTTGAGGAAGTATGTGAAAAAGTTAGTCCAGAGACGAAACTGAACTAAGCAAGCTTCTATACCTTTGGCCGAATGAAATAGTAAATATTGTAGAAGTTTTGAAGTAGTAATCGAGTTTAAAGTTTTCGAACAATGAAACTTGATTTAGCTTGTCGTTTCAAATTGACGATAGCGCACCATGGAGCATGAGTTTTGAACTTATACCTGGTGAAAACTATGTGGCAGAATATCCTGTGTCATAATTCAGCAAAACCTGCAATTCTGACACTGGACGATATTTTTCGCCCTCTTGAAAATTTTGCTCTGGCAAACTAAGGTTCCCTTACGCAAACTCATGTAATACATATTGAAATAGTGAATATTTTGGCTAACACTTGGCTTTTGAGGCAAATTTCAGAAGTGTTACTTGCTCAAATCATATCGCAGAGGGTTTCTATCTGCTATTGCTCGCACTTAAATAATTTTTGACAACATCGTACATCGGATGTTTTCTTTGGAGTGCCGTAGTTTTAAAATAATATTAAACAACAATTATCATTATCCACATGACCTGAACTTTGACATTATTCGGTAAGTAATCTAATGTCATTTAACATTTTTGCACTTGAAGGTTAGATTTTCTGCTGTTTTTGGAGCATCTAGGGTTGTGTCTCGGCAATAATTTGACAATTTTTGGTTTTGAATATCTTTGAATATCTAGCTAACAGAGCTAATGCAGGGCTTCTTTAGAATGTCCCCACTACAGCACGGCCGTCATGTCTACTTTGCTGAGCAGAAATGATGCCATATCAGGCAAGTTTGACGAATTTTTTGGCGTTTAATTAACGCTCTAAAAATAAGCAGGTGCTGTTATCTTATCAATGTGCATTTCGGGAACAAATGTAGATATTGTTGAAATGTTCATACACTTAATCGGAAAAAATTTAAAAGTCAACACTTACAACCAATAATAACTAAATATATTTCAAAGTTTGCCTAAATATGAGTATAAGTTTCCTACACGTCACAAGTTTGTTTGCACTGCTGCATTGGAGAGTTTTTAGGTATATTTTCAAAGGCGGCGGTGAATAGGTTTCGGAAGCTATACTTGAAGAATAAGCTATTTTAAGATTCCAGTTTTAAAACCACATGTAACATATATTATCAATTAAGTCTTATCGCATTTATTTAATCTTCTTCAGACACGAAATTGATGTTGCTAAATCCTTTTAAATATTTACAGCTCTGTTTGAGATTAGATAACTTTAAAACTACGTCCTTAGATGACAGATTGATTCGATTTGGTAAGCTAAAATAACTTTTTAACTTTTAAAATATGAAACACTCTGCCATTCACATGGCGAAAAGCAATGTGCAACAACGTCTTCTTACGGAAATTGGTAACAATTGGAAAAACCGCAAAATGACTGTAATAAAAACTTTCTTGGAAAATTTCAAAACGCTTTAAATGTTTCCTAGAAAACAATCAATTTGCCAATTAGATAAGGTTAAATGATGTTATTGATAAGTGCCTGAAACAGCACACTTCCAATCATCATGCTATAATGATACCTCTACCTATGCAATTGCTTGTGTTTGTTTCGAAATACTTACGTATTTGTGAGTAGATGATAATGTACAGAGATGTGTAGCGTGTTGGATATAATTTAACAAGTATATAACATTAATAAAAATTTTTATTGGAACAAAATTAAATGGTATTTTCAAACTGGTTATGCTACATTTAATTCATTGTGTTACAGAAAAAAAATACTTTTAACGAGACATGTTAACAAGTGTAATACAAGAAATTTTCCAAGTAGAGTTACTTCAGGTATTTTGACATGGGTATTTTAAATTACACATAAGTTTTATAGCATGGCTTCTAATTCTTTATGTATTATGGTTTGTTGATGCATTGTGTAGTATATTACGACTTCGGAGCTCTATAGCGTAAGCCAATCTGAAGCTTTTTCAATAAAATGGGATAAAGCCAAATGACATCTCTTAATGAAATTGGTGGGTAATGAGATATGTAGTGTTTGGATAATGTGATATACAATAATGAAAAGTATAACAAGTATAAAACAGTAGAAACTAATAATACAATAACATTGCATCTTTCAATAGAATTTCCATAAAAAAGGAAGCTAGATTTAAACTGAATCAATAAGCAAAAAGCAGAACATATTAAAGTCAGATAGATGACTCACATACACAAATTTTTTGCCGTCTTGAAAGACAATCATTGTGAGCCCAAATTAAATCGCATTGCAGGCATTTAACTTAGGTCAGCATCTTTGTATGTTTTTCGATTACTGCTATGTTGACAAAAAAATTTTTGTTGAGAGTGATTTATTTAAGGAAATATGATGGCATATTACATTACCCGTCCATATCGCAATACCCGAAGTTACTCTGCATTTAGTATCTAATTTTTTGTGCCAAAGACCGCTATTAGGAAGGTGTGCGCATATATCTTTCTCAGAATCAAATCTTAATTAATTCTTTTGCTTTAAAGGTAAAAATACCATTTCAGCAATACATAGTCTATAGACTTAGCCCAAAAAAAAACTATGACATTGTTAGCAAAAACATCTGAAAAACTTTAACTTTTCACGATTTCATCAACTTAAAAAACAAATCTTCTTCAAATAAAATTTACTGAGAACTATACGTAAATATTTAAATCTACGAGTTTTAGATTTTCCTATCGTGCGATTTCTTCAATTTGAAAAAATAATCATGCAGATTCGACATCTCCGGCAAGTTTCTTTATAAAAGTATCAAGCTGCTTACTTAAGCTCACTTAACACTGCTTTCACTAAATCACGGGTAGTCGGCGCAGCATATTCCAAAATTGTAAAAGAATCGCGTTGAGTGGGTCTTGTGGTGAACGAGGATAACACAAAATATCTTGAGTCAACAAACAAAGAGTCCCGGCAACACGTTACACATTTGATGTGATCAGGGATTTTGTCTATGTTGCATCCATCATTAACACAAATAATGATATCAGCCTGGAGATCCAGCGAAGAATAACTTTTGCCAACAGCTGTTACTTTGGGCTCAGTTGGAAATTGAAAAATAGAGCTCTTTCTGGAAGGTCTGGTCCGGCTGAAGCATGGACGATGACGAGCAATGATGAGAATATATTGGGACCTTTCGAGAGAAAAATTCCTCACAATATCTATGGTCCAATCTGCGTGAAGAACGCATACCGCATAAGATGGAAGTACTAGCTGTATGGGCTATACGCCGACATGGATGTAGCAAAGCGCATAAAAATACAATACAAATCATGTTAAGCGAATGAACCTCTTTCAACTTTATTCAATTTTTTTATATTTTATCAATGTTACCTCCATTTTCTACTATTTTAACTTCTTTCATATTTTTTCAACCCCTTTTAATTATTTTCGACTTTTTCAACCGTAGGTATTCAATTTTTTTCGTCATTTTCGATATTTTAACGACTTTTTCAGCCTTTTTCACCTATTTCAAAATGTTTTCCACTCTTTTCAATTCTTACTATATTTTCCGACTCTTACCATTTTTCAGCATTTTCAACCCATTCAACATTTTCAATACTTTTTTAACCTCTATTGACGGTTTTGATTACAAAATATCATCAATATTAAAGCTGCTCAAATATTTTTGATATGTGAAGTAAATGTTTTATTCCAAAAAGGTTTAAAAAACATCCATTATAAGGTTGGCTGCTCCATTAGTGCCTTTCAAAATCTATTCCCGAAAAATTCCCATCGATTGGTGAAATAACATCTTTTCAAAATCCATTTTAACTCGTAGTGAAAGAAATAGTTTGCGTGAAAAGTGTGTAAAACATCATTTTCGTAGCGTTTAGTAGGGATACCTCTTGTGACTTCTGAAATCCCTCTTCGACCTTCCCCTTTCGATTGGTGCTATACATTTTCTTTTCTTCAAATTTGGGTACTAAACACTTTCGTTGTGGGGTTAGGGATGTCTCTGATAAATTTCAAAATTCATTTTAGATCTTTTCACACAGATTTGTGAAAAAGGATTATTCTGGAGACTTGGACTATTACTGTTGATGCCCGACTTCAACTTCTCCAACTTTTCTGCATTAAAAGACACAATAAAAATTTTTGATTTGTTTCTATTTTGAAAATATTGAAGATGAAATAATCTTACATAAATATTGTTTTTGCAACCATTTTTTCTTGGCTATCCAAGGTAAAATTTTTGAGGATTTCTTGCTTATTCAATTAGAAATATTTTTTACTTCCGACTTTTTAATAAGCTTCTATTTGCCACTTTTTAAAATAATATAAAAAAAATTTTTCTTCTGTTGTCTTTTAAGAATAAAAGAAAAATATGATAGGAGCAACGTTATCTCGGAAGAGAAAGTTTTAAAATTCTAATTTATATTGGCTTACATCGTTTGAGGTCCATGAGCAGATCGTAATGAAACTCATTTTTCTGTCAAATGAGCCGTCATTAGTTGGGTTTGCATTTGAAATATTCTGTCAAAAGAATTTTGAATTGCTAGCATGAATTGTGACATGCTCTGGGTAAGGTTGGCTATCAATATTTTCAGGATGTTATTTGGTTGTAAGGGTGTCTGCTGGTCCATAGCGGCACCTGACCTTATTGCAGTAGCAAAAGACACACTAGGACTAGGAGCGAAGTGCTGAGGAGCAGAGGGGATAGTTCTTCTTTGAAGCTCTTGCCTTTGCTTTAAATTTTTGTAAAATGTGCAGCCTCTATAATTTGCCGCATGAATTTGGCAATTAATACAGTTTTTAACATTAGGATCGTTGTTCTTTTTTTATCACATTGGGAGCTATGATGAAGCTCACCACATGCGACACACACAGAACATAGAGTGCAGTATGATTTTGTGTGGCCATATTCTTGGCACTTTGATCATTGGAACGGATCGTTACGTTTGTAGGGTTTTGCAACAGAAATTCTACGGTGCAATAAGTATTGCAATTTATAGATCGGATGAATCTCATTTTTCTTAAGTTTTGCAGCATTTGGCAAGAGGTCAACTTTAAACATGGGCTGTGGAACTCTAGCTTTGTTGACAATGTTAATAACTGCCCTAGCGTGAAAGCCTTTCTCACCATAATCATTTTTTATTTCTACGGTGTCTACATCAGACTTAATCAGAAGGGGATTGGATAACATTAGTTTTATTGAACTTTGCTTTATTTGTATTTAAGTTTTGAGGGCTTCGTTTCCTCTTAACAACATTCACGTAGCAGTCCATGCCTGTCTGTATTACCGATTGCTATTAAGCATCAAGTATTAACTTGAATCTGTTCTTTTAACTGATGCATTCACCAGAGATCCAGGAGATAGCAGCTGCTCCTTTTGAAGAGAATGATGCTGCTCGCGGTTTCGATTGAGCGAGATCGGGAGTTATATTAAAATATGCATTTCTACCGTTTTCACTTACGACCAACGACGATCGACGCATGCACAGATTATTTAATTGTTAACATATTTTATTATTCGTTCTTTATTTGTTTTTTTACAATCTAGTCACCGTGTGAAAAATTTGTACCTGAAAAATTTGAAATAACTTTTTTCATATGACTAAAATATTTTTGTTGAGCTGATACTTCTCCACAAAAAACTCTGAAAATTAGAAAAATAAATATTTGAAATACACTTGCACAACTTCCATTACAACTTACAAAAAAAAGGGTCGTCACTTTCTATGCACAAAAAATATTTAACAATGCAAAGTTCAAAATTATTAAATTGCACCCAAAAGTAGTCCATTTCAAGTGAAAAGTAGGAAAGTATTTTTGTCGTGTAGTCCTTTTACTTCTAAAGTATGTCATCTGGTAATCCTACTTTCAAAGAGATTGGTGAATGCATTTAGGCCTTCACTTAAAAATTTTAGAAGTCAGGGTCTACTGTAAATTTGCACAAAGTGTACATCAAATTTAAAAAACACCATTAAGCAAGCATACATTAACGTCCTTTATGGCGAAAATGAATTTCGTTTGTGTGGTAATTTAAAATATCCACACAGCGAATTTTTGAAATCTCCTTAACAAGGTATAAGCACAGTTTGAGAAATTAAACTTAAATGACTTGTAAGGGTAGCCACAAAATTTATGAAAAAATCGAACAATTTCTTGAAGAAATTCGGCATAAGGAACAAAAGAGGTAGCATCTCTGACATAAGGACGAATTAATATAATATTCACGCTATACAATTCATGCGCAAAGTTTTTGGGTGATTACATTTGCATGAATGATTGTTCTAATGCGAATCCTGTTCAAATGTGATTAATATTTTACATTAACAAAAATATCTCACAGTCGCTGTCTAGCTGAGTTTTTTCTTTAATAAACCCTTTTTATAGGCATCAACATCGAAAACACCAATAAAAGCCATTTAAGTAACGAAAACTGCATGAACAAAAACTTTGAATACAACAGGCACCGTAGCTTATTTACGAAACTTAGTGTAAGATTTTAAATTTCAATTAATTTTACATCATTGAAGTTTCCCTGTAGTTGTGGTTTATTTTCCTTTCATTTGTTTCCGTTTCCCGTCATCTGTCTGCCAAAAAGTTGTTTCTTTTTGCACGGTGGCAATTTCGGTTCGCGCCAGTCACGAGATACAAATTCGCGTAGGTGATTGAATGAGCGCGTTAAGAGCAAAGCAGCAGTAGCAACGTTCGACATCAGCGTCAGAATGACACATTTTACATAAACGGTGACATGAAACTTTTTACAAACCCAAGAATGCAATGACATAAATTGAAAAGCGTCTGCTCGTGAAAGTTTCAGTGAATTTTCCATTAAAATACCAAATTAACACATTACGCGCCAAACCAAGAAAAATGTTTCATTATATATATCAGTCTTCAATTTGCAATCACACTTTTACATATTTTTTCTGACCAATTATATTCGAAAGTTTTTCAAAGAGTTCAAACCTTCTATTCCATATTGAGTTTTTCCCTTGTGTAATACACATTTGAATGACCTGACATAAAATTAAAATTGAAGAAAACAAAAAATATATAGTGTTACAATTATTTAATTAAAAGCAACGTTTGCAGTGCACTTTGTGTATGGCAAATGCCTGCTGATGCAATCTCGTCCTCTTTTGATGCAGAGAAAGTAAGGTACAATCTCGCCCACTGATGCAATCTCGCTCACTGGTGCCATCTCGCCCATTGGTGTAATCTCGCCCGGTTCTGATCCTGCAAAAGCTTTCGTGACTTATGTTATCAGTGCAGTTACTAGTGCAGTTTCGAAGTAATGCAAGCGATTTTGTTTTATATGGAAGATGGCACGCCCATTGATGTGATACTATCCATCCTGAAACGCGTTAAAGTTTAAGGTAGCTATCAGCATTAAATCATTATTCAGATCGCAAATTCATCATGCAATTCATCCTGTATTTTATAGGATACCCCTGTATTTTCTACAAATATCCTGTAAAAACTGATTCCTGTATTTTTGTGAAAAACTCTGTAACTATCCTGTTTTTTTTTTCAATGATTTTAGACTTTGCATTTCTCGATAGTTTGTGTTCGTCGACCCTTACATTGATAACATGATCAAAATTGTTTTACAAAACAGTTGTCAAATAAGGAATTACCATATCAATTATTTTCCAAGTTTTGAGAATTTTGTGAATTTTTCGTAAAAATTTTAATTTAATTTAACTTGTTTTATGATTGTTGGCAGTACCTTCGAAACAATGTATTATTTCAAAAACAGCTGTGAATACATCGATTTGTGGGCAGATCCGGTTATGGAATTGAAGGCTTATTCGTGGGCGATGGTTATGAAAGGCACCATTATGGAAAGACGTGAAGATTGTGGTGAATAAGCTACACGACTCAAAATTATATGCAGCTAACGAAAACTTATGAAAAGTGCACAAATAGTTCGAATATGTAAGTGAAAAATTATTGTTCGGAGGCGAAAATCAAGCGCTGGAAAGACGATAAAGCTTCGATTTCGAAACGAAGGGTTGAAATTTTTACTCATTTGGGAATTGCCATTACAAAGAAATGGCGGCAGAAATGGAAAATGTCCTTTGTTTACCCGGCACGGCCACCTTTGCGGAACGAGTTTTCGCTTCCATGTACAAGACGTGGACAGACGATCTTAGTAAAAATAAAAACTTTCAAAGCCATTCTGACCGCTAAGATCAGTTTAAACATTTGGTGCATTGATTTTTACACTTGGATAAGTGCCAAAATCTTTATCCATTCACAACAATTACTATCTACTCTGCGTTAAAATGAAAAAAAAAAATTGTAATTATCAATAATTTTTTCGGAAAATTAAATCCTGTAAAATTTAATTTTTTCTCCAATTTATCCTGTTTTTCCTTGAAAAATTTATGGCATGGTTAGTAATATCTCATAAGGGCGGAGAAGGCTTACAAGTGGAGAAATCTTATTCTGCTTAAGACTGGTTAAATTGTAAATCTAACCAACCAATTGTAATTTTAACCAACAAGATATCAATGACACTAGACCGATTGTATATACTAGTGGTGCCATGTCTGTAGAAAAAAACTAGGTTAGGTAGGAATGACAGTCAGTTACGCACCGATTCCTTTAGACCAAATGTTGTTTCGTTGTGATATAAAAAAAAACTGACTAATAAAAAACCACATGTACCCCTCTGGCTCTAAGTCCACCATTTTTTTTGTAAAATTCATATAGGAACCCATTGAAACAAATTGAATTAATTGGAATCCTGTTTAATTACCTTCTCAGTTTGATGTTAAAAAGTTCTGATTCCTTTGTGCAGAGTTACCAATAGACTTAAGGATTTTGCAATTTTTTTGGAGCACACTCTTCAACTGTGGTTTTTCTTGAAGTTAAGACTATCTTTAATTAATATTCAAGGAGGAAAAATTAAAATTGAAAGGGAGACATAGTTAAAATTACATTTAAGTTAAAAAAAAAAAACATGAAAAGTTACATATAAAGTTAAATAAAAAAATAAGTAGCTATCTGAATTTCAATTGAACAACCTTGAATATTAATCCAAGACAGCCTTAGCTTCAAGAAAAACTATGGCTGAAAGATGTATGTACTTCAAAAAAAAAAAAAAAACAAACGGGCCAGCTAAAACGCTAATTCTGGCGGATTTGCGCATATACAATAGGGTGTTTTTTTTCAAACTTTTGGAGAGGGATTTTATTTATTTTTTCCTACATTATAGCTTGAGGAATAAAAATAATTGTCCCAACATTTGAGCTTCCTTGCTCAAACCTGTAAGCGGCGCGAACAGAGTTTAAGTCTAATTTAGTTGAAATTCAATGAAAAAACCGAGTTCCTAAAACGTAGAAAAAGTCTACCTTAGGTGCTAAGATACAAGGTTTTGGAATTTTTAGTTGAATGGGGAACGCCACCCACTGTTGTTAAACCAAGCCCACATTTTTCGTGTGACTAAAAATGCGGAAAAAATACACCCGAAAGTATTATATTTTTTTTTTTTAAAAAAAAATTGTGATCCTATGTGCCTATATAATAGAATCGGGTTTGAAGAAAATTCTCCCAAAATGTCAGCTTCCTAGATCAAACCTGTGAAAGGCGCAGTCAGTTTGTTTCCTATTACAAACTTGGAAACTTGGATATTTTTATTGAAACCAGCCAGCATGTATTGTGGGGGAAAAGATAAAAAATTAAAATTTTTACTGTTAACTCGAGATTTTGGGCCAAAGATAACACCCTTGCAAGTATATTGTTTAATGTGCTTCTGCGGAAAATTAACTTTATGATATGAAGCAAAATTTCAACCCAAACCCTAAATTTCACCCCATGTAAATTATATGGAAAAACTACAATTTAATCAACAAGTCTACGAAATGAACAGGTCATCTCGTCAGGATTTTCAAATATTTAAGGAAGAGTACTTACGACATGTTTTTTATAGTCTACTTTTAATGCTACGTGTAGGACTTAAAAGAAACGTGTTCAGTTTATTTCCAATAAAAACACCTTTTAGTGCCAACTTTCCTTTTTAAAATGACGTTACAAATGGTCAGCTACAACCCAACAGTCTTATCTAAACGTTTTCAAATTCATGACACTATTTAATGAAGTACCAGGAGAGCGACCATAGTCCGGTTTTTCGTTCTGTGGTTGAGAAGTCGAAAAAATATGCAAAGTGTTGAAAAAAAATTGAATGATGTTAAGTTTAGTTGAAAAAGTACCAGGAGACCGACCAAAGTTCGGTTTTTCGTTTTCAGGTTGAAAAAGTCGAAAAAATGTAATGCAAATGAATGAGAAGTCGGAAATATTTAAAAAAAATTGAATTTGGTTGAAAAGCCGAAAACAAGTTAAAAAAATTTGAAAGAAGTTGATTATATATGAAAAATGTTGAAAAACGTTGAGAGAGGTTGAAGCAGGTGAAAAAGTTTGATAAACTTGATAGTATATTAAAGTGTTGAAAAAGTTGAAAGAGATTGAAAAGCTCGAAAAAAGTTGAAAGTCTCGGAAAAAGTTGAATGAGGTTGAAAAGCAGAAAAAACTTGAATGTGTTTGAAAAAGTCGAAAAAGTATGGAACGTGTAAAAAAAAGTTGAAAAGGTTGAAAAATATTGAAAAAGTTGAAAGAGTGTGAATAACTCGAAAAAGTTGAATAAGGTTGGAAAATTCGAAAAATATGAAAAGTGTTGAAAAAAGGTTGAAAAATGTTGAAAAAGTTGAAACAGTTGAAAGAGGTTGAAAAACTCGAAAAAATATGGAAAATGTTGAGAAAAGTCAGACAAATTTGGGAAATGTTGAGAAAAGTTGAAAGAGGTTGAAAAATGTTGAAACAGTTGAAAGAAGTTGAGAAACTCGAAAAAAGTTGAATGAGGTTGAAAAAGTCAATCAAAGCGTTGAAAATATTTGAAAAATGTAGAAAATCGTTGAGAAAAGTTGAAAGAGGTTGAAAAATAATGAAGCAGTTGAAAGACGTTGAATGAGGCTGAATATATTGAGACCAAATTTTATTAGGATCACTCCTTTAGTTTGCTGAATATGGCATCAACGTTATAAGTTTGTATGGGTGGTGCCACTCCCACTAATGAAATCCCATCAAACTTCATATAATTTCAAAGCTTATAGTAACATACACCTCTACACAAAATTTAAAGAATATTACTCCCATAGCACATTAAATACAGTGGAATCGCGATAATTCGTAATTGCAAGGGACCAGCAAATTTTTACGAATTACAGGGGTTTTCGATTTAACGAGGTTTCGATATTTTCGATAAACTTTTTTTTTGTTCCATTATCAATGGTTTAAATCAGTGAAGGGCACTTAGTGCCTCAATTTCCTCACATTGCTTTAACCGTTATTCGACGCACAACCAAGCGAAAAAAAATTCCCAGAATTTCAACGCTATCGAGGCACAGCGTTGACTTGAATTCAAATGAAAACAAAAACAAAACACAAAGGCATAAATGACGGCGCCGCATTGTGTCTTGACGAATGTTGCAATTGTTTTTGTTTGTAGTGTAATTTGTTTTTTTTTTGTGCTAATGACAATTTTGGAAATGAAAGTAAAAAAAACTTTAAAATTTCGTTTGTTGTTGCTTGATGTTGTTGTTTTCCTCTTTTGTTATATTTTTGTGCCCACCGCTGGTTTAAATGATATTTAGCTTTTGCAACACTGATAAAGTCTTATGAGTACGTTTATTTTCCATTTTCACGCCACAGTCTCTTCTTCCCACACCTCTGGTAAAGCAACGAACAAACTGACCACGAAATCACAAAGAATTCCACCAATTGAATTCCACTATGATTGATATTGTTTTTTAAGCTATAGTTCCATAGAATTTTGTTTTGCATTACGAATTATAAGAGGTTGTCGAATCCAATTACGATTTATAAGAGGTTAAACAGACTTTATTGCACAAAAAAAAAATACGAATTATCGAGGGGACCAAAATGGATGGAATTTTTACGAATTAAAGCGATTTTTTCAAGGGACCAAAATTTTTCTACGAATTATTGAGATTTTCGAATAAACGGGGTACGAATTATCGCAATTCCACTGTATAACATTTAAAGTGTTTTGCTTATATGGGAGGTGCCACACCCACTGATGCAATCTCGTCGATTTTCATTTAGTTTGAAAGCTTATGGTAACCGACATCTCTACAAAAAATTTTAAAAAAATTACGCCCATAGCACACTAAATATAACACTTAACATTTTTTGCATGTAGGGGAGGTGCCACGCCCACTGATGCAATCCCATCGAAATCCATTTAGTTTCAAAGCTTACAGTAACCGACATCTCTATACCAAATTTAAAAAATATTACTCTCATAGAACAATAAATGTAGCATTTAACTGTTTTCGCTTGTATGGAAGGTGCCACGCTCACAGGTGCCGTTTCGTCCACTTTTGGTAACAAGATACCCAATAGCCAGTATATTTGACGTGTCAAATTTCATAACGATTGCGTTGTTAGTTCTCTTATTATAACGTTTATAAATATTGTGGGCTGTGCCACGCCTTTCAACGAGTTTTGCCAGTATAGTGGCATAGCTTGTTATAATGACCTTATTCAGCGGTATTAACTCAAAAATTTTTATGAAAATCGTCGGTGCCGTTTTCGAGTAATATCGAATCAAAATTTTCAATTATTGAAATATGCCACGCCCACTGTTTTGATTCCGCCCACTTTTGACAGCATTCAAGATATTTATGATATGCATCCGTCTACCAAATTTCGTTGCAATACCTTGAATGGTTTGCGAGTTATCACGAAATAAAAATTAAAATTTAGGGCTGTGCCACGCCCCTGTTAGAAACTTGAAAAACTTTAAACCTAGTCCAATCTTAATTTTGTTCACATATTAACGAAGTCCCTAAATTTTATCAAAATCGCTGCAGCCGTTTTCGAAATAAAGTTCAGCCATATATAAATAAATATATATAATTAGCTCGTTTAATAATAGTAGATATCGACAATATTTAAAAAGTTGGAAAAATTGAAAAATTTGCAAAACTGTTGGAAAATGTGTGCAAAGTCGAAAAAAAAATAAAAAAAAAATATGCAATTGTTGAAAAACCTCGAAAGAGTGTAAAATATCAAAAAAAGTCTGGAAAATGTTGAAAAGGGTTGAAAAATCTAAAAAAATGTTAAAGAAAAAAAACGGTTGAAAAAAGTTAAAATAGGTTTCATAGGTCGAAAAACGTAGGCAGTGCTGTGAACAAAGTTGAAACAGTTGAAATAGGTTGAAAAAGTTCGAAAATATGGACAAAGCTAAAAAAAATTGAAAGAGGCTGAAAAATTTTCAAACAGTTGAATGAGGTCGAAAAACCCGAAAAACAATTAATGAGGTTGAAGAAGTCGAAATAAATTAAAAAAAGTTGAAAACATTTGGAGAAAGTTTAAAAAAGTTGAAAGAGGTTGAAAGAGTTTAGAAAATGTTGAAACAGTTGGAACAGTTGAAAGAGGTTGAGAAACTCTAAAAACTTTGAATGATGCTGAAAAAGTCGAAATAAATTAAAAGAGGTTGACAAAGCCAAATAAGTATGGAAAATGTAATAAAATGTTGAAAGTGGTTGAAGAATTTGAATGAGGTTGTAATAGTCAAAATATTTTAATTTGATTTTTGACCAGTTGTAATTTATCTAATTTTTACTAGAGCTATACTGCCGTACTAAGCGAAAAGTGCGTATCTCAAAAAATTTCATTTCGAGATAATTGATGTTTTGTAAATGTAGTTTTATTCTTATTTTCTCTACAAATTTTTTAATTTATTTATGACAACTTAAATACCATTTTAAGCAGTGACGTGAACCGGTTTTAAACCGAACCAGTTTTGAACCGGAAATTTTCGACAAATGATTGATCCGAACCGAAAACCGAACCACTTTTATAACGGTTCGAGGGTTTATTCTGACCAATTTTTAATGGACAAATTTTCCCCATTTGTTTTATTTTTTTATTTTTGTTAAATATTGATGAAATTTTGAAAGAAATAGGGAAGAATGAGACAGAGTTCAAAAATAAATAATTAATAGATAAAATCAAATCGGCTTTCAAATAATGTTAATGTTTTGAACTTTTGGAATAACTACCCTGCCAAAGAAATATCTGAATTAGCTCAAGTTATTTATGATGTTTTAGTAACCCAGGTTTTGGTAGAGAGGACATTTTCCACCCTAAAAATTATTCTCGCAGACCTGCGGGGAAATATTGACGAGCACTTGTTAGAAGATAGTTTTCTCATCAATCTCAACTGATTATTGTAAATCAAATTTTTTATCAAATATGTCCTAATTTTTAAGTACGTAGGTAGAGTAACTTCGGGTATTGTGATAGGGTCGGGTAATGTGATATGCCATCATATTTCCTTAAATAAACAGCTCTCGACACAAATGTTTTTGTCAGCATATCAGTAACGGAGAAAGATACGTGCTGCAAGGTTTTGTGCGTTCGCATTCACTGTTTTTGGACTCAGTTTGGTGAAATTGATTTAGCCGCAAGTCGAGAATTGATTTGTGTGCATTTCATGTGTGAATTAAGCCTAAAACAAAGTAAAGATTATAGCCGAAGTACTAAAATTTGTATGTGGGTGAATATACTTTGTCACAAATAATGTGAGTTCTTTATTTGCTGAAGTGTGTTTTAATAAAAATAACCTGAGTGTGTTATAACTGAAATTCGGGGTAATGTGATAAAGTCCAATTTGCTCCACCCAGTAAGCACGTTATCTGTGCTTTTTGCAACAAATTCTTCCAGAGAGATACATATGTAGAATCAGGCTCGGCTACGAGCCAGGCGATTCAACCATTTGCAGGATAATGACCCGAAGTATATGGCTAAAATTACAATGAAATGGCTTCGAGACCAAAATATTACCTGCTTGGATTGGCCAGCGGAGTCACCAGAAATTATTCCCATTGAAAATTTGTGGAATATTTTTAAAAAAAAATTTCAATGAGTCAAACAACCGCACAAGATCTGGACGAGCTATGAAAGGTCGCCAATGGACAATGGTCCATGATCAGTACTCAAATACTACACAAATTGAAAGCGAGTATGCCTAAGAAAATACACTTCACCACTAAAGCCAAAAGCGGTCACATAAAATATAAAAAAATGATTCAAAATGTTTTTATTACTTTAAGTTACAAAACTGTTCACAAAAGACTAAGTATAAAAATAACTACCCAAGTAAAACAAAATGTGAAATATTTTAGTTTTGATTTTTTTTTAGCTAGAATAAAGACTTTGCAAGTTTTCTGCATACTTTTTTTTTAAAAACTTTTTTACAAAAAAAAAAATACAGCCTTAAAACCAGAAATATGTTTTTTTGTGAACAGTTTTGTAACTCACTGTATATTTCTATATTCTTTTGGATTGTTACTGAATAAAAATAACACAAATTTGCATAGTTTTTTTTTCATTACCGAACCGTTGTATTTTCGTTTAATTTTATTGCAAGTTTTTTAGTGTTTTTTCGAATAACTTCTACATTTTTTGTCCGATTTTCGCAAAATTATATTTAAAATATTTGAAAAAGAATAGTCTTTTACTAAAAATTTTAAAAATATGAAAAAGAAAAAAATTTTCATCAAATGGAGCAATTGAAATTGAGTGATTTTAAAAAAAAGACCAAAAAAATCAGTTTTTTGGACTTTGAGCTCTTGTAACTCCATCAAACCTTATCCGATTCAAGCAAAGAGCATATCGTTAGAAAGGGAATACAAATATCTTTTGAATGCTGAAAATGTTTTTTGAGTCAAAAAAAAAAGGTATGGAGATATAGTCAAATAAATGAAAAAAGTGCCGAAAAAGGGGTTTTTTGAGGATATCTCGAAAACGATTCTTAAGAAAAAAAAAATGGTTGCCATTTTTGGAATCTACGCCCCAAAATACATCGAAAAAAGTCTATGAGAAACCAGATCTTTTTTCTTGTAAACTAGTGTTATTAATAAAAAAATAAAAAAAAACCAAAAAAATTGCTGGGTATTTTTTTATAACTAAAAAACAAAGTGCAAGTTTTTTCTGGGACAGACCTTACTTTTTCGTTTGATCTACGAATATGGTGGGGTGGGCTATTAAGCGAGGGCCTGCATAAATTTTGTGTGAATTATTTTGTTGAAATTGGGGTATATTGTTTTGGTGCAGGATATATATATAATATATATTATAAATGTTTAAGATATGTTTAAGATATTTTGTTGGTGGTGAGAATTTGTATTGTATGCTAAGCAAAGTATAGGAAAGAAAGTTCATGGAAAAAAAAAAATGTCAAAAAAGTCGGCTAGTGTTATGTAAAAAAAAATGTTGGTCTTACATAATATTCAGCTTCAAAAAAAATTTTATAAAAATGTCTTTATTTTTCGAAAAACTCCCGGACGCCCTCAATTCTTTTACTCATTCTTCATTAGAAAACAACCAAAAAAATCTATATAAATAAAATGATAGCCGTTTTCGATGAACGGGATTCACGCAAAATCTACTGAATCAATTTCGATCAAATTTTTTTAGTTATTTTTCTTAGGCTTGGTCTTTACATAGAATTAAAGTTATCACAATTTTCCTCTTAAATATCAAAACATTAAAGTTTTAAAATTGCTAAAAAAAATTAATTTCACACATAGAAAGAAGCATGTAAGCATGTGTGTGCGTTTTATTTTTATATGGGAATGCAATGGAAGACAATTTTACTCTCGCTCTCATTCTCAATTTGTCAACACAACAACGCGGAATTTTTGAACACTGAAGAATGAAAAATAATTACAGTAGGTTTACACATAGAAAACACACAGTCCCAGCAGGCAAATGAGCAAGGCCTTACTCGGAGAAGGCCTGCTAGCACAGCTGCGATTATATAAGGACTTCTCAAAACTAGATTTTCATGCAAATAAAAATACAATCACAGAAGGCATAATATGCCTTGCCACAACAGACGTGCTATCAGGCCTGATATTAGAAGGCAAAGAAGAAGGACTCCATTTACTTTAGCGCTTTTCTGCTTCTTTTTTATTTCATGTATTGCAATGTTTTATGATTCGGCATAACTTTTTTGTCATATGCATTGTACATATACGACATGAAAAGTATACAGATGGTTAGAAATTAAGAGAGGTGTGCAGGCTAGTCTTCTGTTGTTTCATGTTATGTTCCCAGTAGGCAAGGGCAGGAGCTAACAGTGCTTCTAGAAGGCCTTCCTTGGTAAGTATAAGGCCTTCCACCCTCCTTTCAAACGTACTTTCTTTTTTATATGAAATGGCCGCAGAAAACAGGCCTTCCTAAGCAGGCTTTCTAACACCGCTTACCGTAGAAGGACTCTCAGAAGTACTTGACAAAAATTTAATTTTAATAAATTTAAAGACTCTAAATATTAATTGTTTTTTTTTTTATCCGCGCCATCTCACTTGCGTTGATATTTTTTTTTTGACTTTACAATTTGACAAAGAATACACAAAACTCTTCCTCCTTAACATAACATGAAACAACAGAAGACTAGCCTGCGCACCTCTCTTAATTTCTAACCATGTGTATACTTTTCATGTCGTATATGTACAATGCATATGACAAAAAAGTTATGCCGAATCATAAAACATTGCAATACATGAAATAAAAAAGAAACAGAAATGCGCTAAAGTAAATGGTGTCCTTCTTCTTTGCCTTCTAAAATCAGGCCTGATAGCACGTCTGTTGTGGCAAGGCATATTATGCCTTCTGTGATTGTATTTTTATTTGCATGAAAATCTAGTTTTGAGAAGTCCTTATATAATCGCAGCAGTGCTAGCAGGCCTTCTCCGAGTAAGGCCTTGCTCATTTGCCTGCTGGGTTAATGAGGTAGAGTTTTGTGTATTCTTTGTCAAATTGAAAAGTCATTAAAAAAATATCAACGGCAAGTGAGATGGCGCGGTTGAAAAAAAAAAACAATTAGTATTTAGAGCAGTGATCGGCAAAATGCGAAACTTAAATTTTTCCTTGCGCTCAAAAAAGAGGGAAATCCAAAGCGCTCTCACCACTAAGAGAAATTCTTTTGTGTTTTAATATGTTTGCATATATTCTTACAATTTTCATATTGCGTTTGCAGTTCTTTGTTTTTAGCTATTTGAATCTATTTATTACCGAGTGGATGGGAACAAATTATTTAAAGAAAATTCATTCAAAATTTATAAAGTGAAGTTATAAAAAATGCTGTTTTTAAGAAAACTTATGACATATTTTTGTTTTTAATTCAATATGTGGCAAGAAATGTCTTTCTATTTTCCCTTAACGTATTTCCCCTAAAACGCGCATACAAATTAAACATTACGGTTGACCAAAACAATTTTCTGCGAAAAAATAAGGTTTTTTCATTCCACGTTAAACATTTTTCGCAGTGCAATAGTAAAATGCGCAGCGCGAACCTACTCATTCAATGTTTCAATTGAAACTGAAGTGTTGAATTTGTTAAGCAAGAGCGAATGCTTATGCTCTTCGCTTGGCCGCGGCCAGATGGGCTGCCGGTCACTGATTTAGAGTCTTTAAATTTTTTAAAATTAAATTTTTGTCAAGTACTTCTGAGAGTCCTTCTACGGTAAGCGGTCTTAGAAAGCCTGCTTAGGAAGGCCTGTTTTCTGCGGGCATTTCATATATAAAAGAAAGTACGTTTGAAAGGAGGGTGGAAGGCCTTATACTTGCCAAGGAAGGCCTTCTAGAAGCACTGTTAGCTCCTGCCCTTGCCTACTGGGGTCCTTCATGGCTTGACAACATGTGTGACTGTCAATATTGTTTTGAGTTCACATTATCGAGCATTCCATCAAACATCTATTGCAGAATTTATGAGCATCCACACCGAAGTAAACTGCATGAAATCCTATTTAAAATGAAAAATGTTCACTAGGCTTGACAGTCAGTTCAAACAGGCTGTATGGTTGGACAAGCCAGCAGGAAAATCAACAATTTTTGAAATCCATCCAACAAGTGTGTCAAGCGGTCGTTCCTAGAGTTCACATTATCGAACATTGATATTGTCAAGCCATGTTGGACAGCATGTGTGATAATGTGATCTGGGCTAATTGAATGTGTTAGTTAGGCTTTGTTGTTTGTCTTTCACATGGTAATGCAATGGTATATTTATGGAAGAGAAAACAACAACAACTCTAGATCTGTGAAGAAGCATCAAAATTGACTATTTAAAAAAAATTAAATTGTTTGCCTTCGCAGAAAAACAGGCTACGCGTACAAAGTCGCGGGCATTTAATAAAAACAAAAAAAAAAGTGTATGGAACATAAACAAAAATAAAAGCCATTTCATGCTGTCAAATAATTCTTTGCAAAATGCAAGGTACATTTGAAGAAACTATAAGTCTAATAAGAAAAAACCCAAAAGTTGTTGTGTCCATTACGAATATCAACCACGGCTTGAAGCCTTCTTGGAATAGACGAAATTAGTTTTTGTAAATCATTATATCTTATTATAGCGTTTTTTTTTGTTGGAGCCCGTTTTGCAACTCTTTTTTTTTCATTGTGCCCATTAATTTTCGATGGGATTCATATCGGTCCCTTGGGCCTATCATTTTACTGCAATAATACAGCACCCAAGTCCTGCATACGACCGATTTGGGCTTAAGATTATTGACCTGATACAATTTGTATTCTAACTTTTCGGCCTTTTAAGTGTCAGTGAAGCCGAAATTCTGAGCACTTTTTCCAATTCGTTTTGAAGAGTGTTTAAGTTCAACTCCTTCGTCATGATATCGGTATGTGCTATGTTCGGTCTTCGTCAAACTTTATTAGGACCATCGTAGTAATATAACATTATTTTTGGTTTGCCGTAGAAAATTATCTGTCTCTAATATCCCATTGACTCTGCATTAGAAGAGTATAATATCAACTGTGAAGTGTGGAAAGTTGCCCGTGCTGGTATTGGGATACATACGAGTATCATGGGAACGCGTTATTGAATTAAGAGTTCTTACCAATATCATGACGAAGGAGTTTTACTTAAACATTCGTCAAAACAAATAGAACTCTCTAATAAGATTTTTTTAAGGAGGAGTGGACAAACAGATACCGGAAGGACATAATTTACAAAAACTAATTGCGCCTATTCCGAGAAGGCTTCAAACCGTGATTGATATTCGTGATGGACACAATAAGTTTTGGGTTTTTTCTGATTAGATTTTCAGATTCTTCAAATCTACCTTGCATTTTGCAAAGAATTATTTGACAGAATAAAATGGCAGTAATTTTTGTTTATATTCCATAAAATTTTGTTTTTATTTTTATTTAATAATTTTTTTATTGCTTTAGAATGAAGAATATGTAAAGGAATTGAATAAAAAAATTTGTTTGCAAAAAATATATGCATTTCTTATTTTAGTTTAATATGAAAGTGAAAATTGTGTTGCACAATTTATTTTGCAAACAATTACTTGACAAACTGTAAAACAAAACCATTATTATATATTTTAACATTACAAAATCAATTATTTGAAAAATCTCAATTTTATATACCTACGACAAATCAAAATTAGAAAAAAATAAATTCATCAAATCGCTAGCTCGTTAGCAAAGTTACAGTCAACCGTCATCCAAAGCTAAGACAAAAATATAGGCACTAGCCTAGGCGTTTTTAATTGAATTGAAAAGTTGCAACTAGTGTTGGATCCATTAAGCAATTTGTTGGTCATCAGAGTATGGAGTTGAAATTGAATATTTCTTTGACATATATACATTTGACATACATATGGTATGTTCATTGTACACGTATGAGTATATGCTTTCAGACATATGTGCAAGTCCATCAGATTTGGCCTTTTAGCTGGACTGGTTTTTCTTTTTGGGGTACATCTCTCAGCCATAGTTTTTCTTGAAGCTAAGGCTGTCTTGAATTAATATTCAAGGTTGTTCAATAAAAATTCAGATTGCTATTTTTTAATTTATCTTTATATGTAACATTTCATGTTTTTTTTAACTTAAATGCAATTTTAACTATGTGTTCCTTCGAATTTTAATTGTTCCTCCTTGAATGTTAATTCAAAATAGTCTTATCTTCAAGAAAAACCATGTTTGAAGAGAATGCTCCGAAAAAAAAAAAATAAAAAAAATCGGAATCGTCATCTTAGCTCGACCATGGCTTCGTGTTTTTTTTATTTTTTTTTTTTTTTTGGAGCAGACTCTTCAAAAATGGTTTTTCTTGAAGTTAAGACTATTTTGAATTAATATTCAAGGAGGAACAATTAAAATTAAAACGGAGACATAGTTAGAATTTCATTTAATTAGAAAAAAAACATGAAAATTTACATATAAAGATAAATAAAAAATATAGCTATCTGAATTTTAACTGAACAGCCTTGAATATTAATTCAAGACAGCCTTAGCTTCAAGAAAAACTATGGCTGAAAGATGTACTCCAAAAAAAAAAAAAAAAAAAAAACGAGGCCAGCTAAAAGGCCAAATCTGATGGATTTGCACATATGAGCTTAGGTTTCATACACACAAGCACATACATATGTATGTGTGTATGAAATTCGCAAAAAAAATTTTACCTTTTTTGATGGGAAATTTCATATGCATACGAATTTGTTAAAATAGGTCAGTCCTCCACCTTGCTTTGCTGTCGTCGTCATTATTCGTTAAAGTGACAACTATTCGCTGCAAAACAATACAATTCGCCTCAATTCGGATTCAATAAGAAATAGCACCACAGTTCAACCCTTGCGATTCCTAATCGAGTGGTGTTTTTCCTTACTGCGCCTGTGTCAAGCAGAATTTCACCTCATTCAAACGAAGGGGAAATTCGTGATATTTCGGAGTTAAGTCCTTATCAGTGGCACTGATTGCAAGTGTATCGCGTGTTTTGATTTGATTTTCATGTTTGTAGTTTTTTATTGCGCTACTCTATAAGCATCGCATGTATCACAACTTATATTTTTTAATAAACCAACAACAAAGCAGAAAAATAGACTCCGTCGAGTTGAAAAATGCCCCATGGCTAAAAGTAAAATATTGGTTGTGTCAAATTTTATGGCATGAATGCAACCGACTATTAAGTTTCAAGTTATAAAACCCAAATTAAATCTTAAGTTAAAAATTTTTGAAGATGAACTATTTTTTATTTATAGCTCATAAGAGATTTTTAAGATTTTTTTTGTAACCTATCTCATGGATTAAGTTCAGTTAGCACATTTTGATAAAATTCAGCTATAACATTTTGTTGCTCTGAAATAAATCTATTTTTGGCCTTTAACAGTTTCAAGCGAAGGAGTTTTTTTTTCTTTTTTTTTGTTTCGAAATCTTACTCACTTAGTTATATAAAAGGGTTAAATGCGTTTATTAGCGTAAGTGTCACGAAAAGTATGTTTTTCTGTCAGTTCAAAATCGTTAAATATTTATGCGATTCATAAAAAAATTTACGAGTAGTGTTTGTGTACCAAGTATACATATATTGTACTCTAAAATATTATGGGACATTTGTACCATTGAGAGTTAAAAAATTTAACGCGTCTTGCTAATAACCATATTATTCTACTTATAGAAAAAAAAAATTGCTCAATTTCTTAGTGAAATATGTTCATTGAAAACCTTTAGTACTGCTAATATCAATCACGAAGAAATCGAAATAATAATTGTAGCTAAAATTTTTAAGTTGAATAAGTCGCCAACATCTGATAAAAATTGTGAAGAAATAGACGACAATGAAATACTAATTATACGACCTTGGGTGGAAGGTTCTTATGTTCTGCCGCAAATGTTTCAAAAACTTAAGAGAGTTCACTACTGCTTAGTGTTTCACCGAGGCCGAGGCGAGGCGAGGTTCTAGTTGATCTCGGTCTCGCCTCGTTTTATAAATTTAAGTCTCGCCTCGCCTCGGCCTCGGACGAGATCTTGCCATCACATGCCTCGCCTCGCCTCGCTTCGCCTCGTTCTCGGCCGAGGCACCTCGGTAAAAAAGCGAGGTTTTTATTAAAATAAATAAAAAATTATATATGTATCAGGGCTGATAGGCTGATCAAGCCTCAAGAAATAAAATAAAATATCTGTTTTTATTTTTGGTGAATTGGATGAGATATGATAAATTTAATTCTTTTCTTATATGGGAAGGAGACGCATTGCCTATTTTTCCAAGCCAAACTAAGCTATGAACCTTTTACAAACTATAAGCAAAATATGTACCAAATCTTATTTATCTACGTCAAATAGATATTGAGATATGATAAAGTTAATTTTTTTCTTATATTGAAGGCATGGTACCGCCCATTTTATTAATTGAATCTTAGTTGTGCCTCTACCTTTTATAAATATACCAAGTTTTATTAATCTGCATCAAGTTTTTGATAATATATGATGAATTCTGTTTTTCTCTTATGTGGGGTTGGCATCACCCATTTATCGTAAACTATAATACGGAGCATCCCAAATCATAAGAAACATTTATGTATGTATGTCAAATCTTTCGTCGGTCGGTTGAACGGTTTAGGAGTACAACGAGCATACATATATTGATCTTTATTTATATACTAGCATTACGCTGCGCGTTTCGCTTCACCTTACCGGTTCTTAGAAAGACTATTAGAATAAATCAATTTCAATGCAGTGTTGTCAATCATGCAGTTTTGCTTATAGCCTTACATAGCCTTACATGCTTCCCTAACTGATCAATCGAGGCGAAGTCACATAGAAGCTGATGCGATCCAAGCTCTTCTGTGCATTAGCGCTTGGACCAAATCTGAACTCGTAAGAAGCACATGCGGATTAAAAATAAAACAAAGTAGTTTACTCAAAATAAAATACTAAAATATTCGTTAAATATAGATTTTATTATAAAAATTACATTCATATTTTGAATCTGCATATGGTTCTTACGAGTTCAGATTTCGTCAAAACGCGCCTCGCTCTTGGTTTCGAAAACGAGGCTAGGACGAGGCGAGACCGAGGCGAGGCCGAGGCGAGGTGCCGTGTGATCTCGCCTCGCCTCGGTCAAGCGAGGAAAATTTATTTTTCCATCTCGCCTCGTTCTCGCCTCGGTCTCGCCTCGTTCTCGTAGTCAAAAACGAGGCTGCCTCGTAGCCTCGGTGAAACACTACTACTGCTGTGTAGCTGTACAAAGCAAGCAAAACAATTCAAATACGCATCAAGTTACATATCGTCACATTTTACATTTCAAAGGGAAAACTAGACTTGGCTGACCATGTGTGATTTTCGATAAATTTTATAAACATACAGCTGCGGTCAAAAAAATAGAAACGGGGTGTCATTTTTGAATTGAAAGAAAATATTTCGAACAAATGAAGTTTTTTTTCTTCCAATCTTTTAATGTATAGTTACTTGATAAGTACACAAAATAATCTCATGACAATTTGCTCCAAAAAAAATAACGGTACCTTCTAGGTTTGCTATTATAGTGAGTAATTTGTAATTTCGAGCGGTAAAAATAATAGGAGTGCTCAACTGCTTTTCTTCTCAACACTAGGTATTTACATTTATTAAAAAAATTTGATCGCAACAAGTAAGTTCCATTATTTTTGTATAACAATCCAATGGCTTTTTTAAGTTTTTGCATTGTAGTGGGCCGTGGAAAGCATTTTACGACAGAGCAAAGTAAAATTACTAAAAATTCCATTTCGCAAGGTAAAAATTTTAAGGAAATTTAAAATTTTATCGGATGTTCTGCGAAAATGGTTTAGAATACGATAAAATACAGAATTAAATGAAAAACACGAGGCCGAATGCCTTCCATGTCCCTCCAGGACGTGAATTGTTCGATACGGCTTTCGATACATAGTCCGTTTTTGCCTGCTGCGGAAATATAGAAAGTGCTTAATATAGCAGCGAGTGTAGAAAACGGTAAATGAGAACTCACTGAAACCAATTTGAGTGCCCAAAATCCACAACCACTTCCACTGTTTAAAAAAATGCATGTCACAAAGAGATCGGATTTTGCGCACGGGTACTTAAAATTGCCACTTTGGCAGATTGGAAGAAAAAAAACTTCATTTGTTCGAAATATTTTCTTTCAATTCAAAAATGACACTCCGTTTCTATTATTTTGACCGCAACTGTACATATATATTACGAAATTTTAAAAATTCATATGTATGTACGTAATTTTTAAGCCAATTGCTTGACTTAAAGAAAATTGTTCGCACTTAAAACTTATCTTGTACCCACTGCAAAAAAAATCATTCAAAATGTGAGCATCAGTTTTCGACAGCTTGTGATAACAACCATTGCTTTACATTTTAATATATTCTTTAAATAGCCAATTTCCATAATTTTATAACATTGGTGACCAATGTAACGACACTTTTTGATCTTTGGATCACGCCAAAACCAACAAAGACGTTTTGGAATAGTGGACAATTTTTTTATTCACACAATGTGAAATAACCGATTGTTGAATAAACACAAGGTTTGGTTTTTAAGCGGAAATATAAGTTTTTGTTGTAACGGAAAATATGCCCTAATAGCCTAAAGTAATAATTTTTGATCCAGGGAAATCAATATACAAAATATCATGCAAATCGAAAAAGTCGTGCCGGGCAGATTTCTCATTCGACTTAAAGTGGGCAATGCTTCTTATTAAAAAATAACCGGACTTTTGGAACGAAGTTGTTTCACAGATGAAAAATCAATTTCCGTGGCTCTGTTGTTAACTATTTGTGTAAAAAATCAAAACAACGTACTACATTCTTTAAATATAAATGCAACATTAAATTAAGGCATTGCAGATATGAGCGGAAATGGGGCTTCATAAATTAGTTAAGATTTAGAGCGTTATGATTAAAGAAAATAACCTTAATATCTTTACAGAAAATTTGTAGCAACAAAATAGTTCTTTAATTCAAATATTGCTTTGTCAACGATAGTGATCCAAAACGTTTGTCTTCAAAAATGAGAGAATGGTTATTACAGCACATTAGAAAAGAAATCAGTCTTCCACCTCAATGTCAATCCGTAAATCCAAGGGAATAAATGTTGTTTTGCAATGATGAAATGTTGAGGAATCATAAAACCACTTTGTGCATTTCTAGCATTTTTACACACCTTAGAAATTTAATTTTTAAGAAGAACGATGGTACTAAGCAGTGGGATAGCGTGCACGTTTTCCTCCAGGGTGGAAAACTAATATGTCGCCCCCAGCCTTGGGAAAAAGGTCATCACATGAAAAGTTACACAAAAAGTCATAATTCAGAAATTTCGCAATATTCAACAGTAAAAAACAAAAATATTTGAAGGAAAAAATATTTATGTATAGTCGCATTTTGGAATGCTTTACAACAATTTTATAAATTGTAAAAGCTTACATTGTGGAGGAAGTTGCATGAATTTAGATAGGAGTTCCCTCAAATGGAGGGGATCTGGTAAAGGCTGTTTTTTTATTGTTCATCCCTCTTTGCTTTCGGATGGTGCAGCATAGGAGGCTTAAGTCCGATTATAAACATTTTTGTTATTATTACTATCGTAATATATTTCCAAAAAGCTTATTTGAATTTCTTAAGCTCTTAATTATGTTAGTTAACATTCTATATTTTTATATTTTCCAATAAATTTATTTTGTTATTTATGCCTTTAATATTACTTGCTGATTTCTTCTGATCCACTTATCAGCCAAATTCGAATAAAGCGAGATAAAAAATATAAAGAGTTATCACCAGAGGCACAAGAAATGCTTCAAGTCTATGAAGAAGACAATTAAAATAGATTAAAAAAAAAATTGCTGTATATCTACTTTATCTAATTTTCAAATTAGGTTTTTATATGGAATTTTCAGTTTTTCTCTAATAACTTGAAAACTATAAAAGATATCGCACAATTTTAACATTTTTGAAATAAACATTGCCAAATTATTGGAAATCGATACCCATTTTGAAGAACAAGTCTCAATCACATCCCACCTTTGTATGGGTGGTAGGCGTGTACGTGGACCGATTTTTTTCATATTCATAAATTTTTGTTGACTTAACCTAAAAAACGTCTGTGCTAAATTTCAAGACTCCGGCGCTATTCTTACTGTTTATGGCCACCGTTTGTTAGTTTTTCCCTAATAACTTTAAAACTATAAGAACTATTGAAAAAATTTATAACATTTTTGAAATCAGCATTGCCAAATTAATGAAAATTGATACCAATTTTGAAAAAAAGTCCCAACAACATCCCACCTTTGTATGGGAAATTTTTTTTAAAAATCATTAATTTTTATTCTCTTTACCTTAAAAACATCTGTCAAAATTTCAAGAGTCTAGCGCAATTATTACTACTTATGGCTGCCGTTCCATACAAATCCATCCACTGTGCTACGGTCAAAAATAAGTTTTCGAGAAAAAAGACTTCGAAGCTAAGAAATGGATTTTGATGCGCCTGAACGTTTTTTTGGCTTGAAACCCCTTACGCGGGGATTTTTGGGGTCGCTGATTACGAATCCGTTATCAGATTGTAAAAACTCAAAATGGCGTATCCAATATGGCGGACGAATTTTTAAAAAAAACTGATCGGATTCGCTTGAAATGGACACCTTGACAAAAAAAAACGTACATAAAAAACCAATGTGGCAAACTTCTCTGAAATTGATCAAATTCGCGTGAAACTTGTTACAGGGGAGTTTTTGAGGTCGCTAATTACATACGTCCATGTGTCCATGTTTGAATTGAATTTGTGAAGAAACTAATGCAGCTAGATACCTGCGGCTTGTTGCATTGAAAAGAACGTAGCATCTTCTATAAGAATAGCTAAAAAAAAGTAAAAATCAATTCTTTCGACCCATAGGTCCCTTTTAAATTTCCCAGACACATATGTTAATATCGCAATTTATAACGTGCTGCAATTCATTTATTCGTGATCTGATTTTCATAAACCTTCGACTCAGTGACTAAGTTTTCGACCTCTATTAGAAAAACTTAAAAACCGTTGAAAATTTTGAATTTTTCCGTTATTTTTCGAAAAACTGACGCTTTTACTCCATAAACGGGTACTATTAACATACATACGTTAATATTTTTTTTATTTCAGAGACTTTGTTAGTTTATGTGCATATTTTATGTTATCATAATATTAACAAATAATAAGAAGGCATTTTTAAATAAAAGCTTATTAAAAAATTAGTCAAAATGAAAAATTTTTATTGATTTTACAGTTATTTTAAATTGTTGCCTTAAATTTTGTTGGAACTTTGCTATGCTCAATTTAATCAGTCTTCATGCACTGGATACAAATTTTCCTAGCCGCGCTTTTTTGTTTGGCTTCTTCATGGTGGGATATATTGAAAAAACCTTTTAATTTCGAACGACCATGAACATCTTTATCCGGAACAAAACCTTTAGTACCGTCAGTTTTCATTCATTCATTTTCTAAGTTGCTCCCGTGCCCGAGTTGTACGGAATATGCTTCGATTTCTGCATCAGAGGCTTTCCCATCATATCCTTCAGGCTGATACATCCTCTTCAATCATATCACCTTCTGTACCTCTGTTTCCACATTGTCCTCATCCGAGTCCATATTGGCAATGAAATGTTGTTAGGACTTTGACTGCAATTCAAATTCAGCATTGGAAAATTTTAATTTTTTCGGCGTTTAAAAATAGCTCATACTATACTTACTGAGACACAGATGAAGCACTTACATAGATTTTTAAATTTTTTAATTACACACTCACTTCTGCTACGAAATTTCGAGACCTCTAAGAAACCTGACAACTGGATTATGGGTTCCCCCAAAGATATTGTAACCATAAAAACTCTCACAAATCATGCTATATCGAATTATTCAAATTCAAAAATCATAGTAAAAGTGCACATTTGCATACATTTTGTATGAAAACCATATTATTAACATTTTTTAATGGTGCCCATTCACGTAGGGGGCCGTTCATAAATTACGTAAGACAATTTCATGACATTTGCAAGTGAAGGACAAAAAAAATCGTTAAGCATGATTTTGAACTGTAGATGGACTTTTGACCAATCGTAATTTAACGCTAAGCGAAGAAATAGTGGACAAAACTGATTGCTGTTTTGGTCTACTGTTAAAGAAGGAATCGAAAGCGAATCTTCTCGTTGAAGTGGGCAAGAGGGTGGCAAAAAACCGGGACAACAACAACAACATTTCAACTCGACGTATCTGCGTGTAAATGCCTGAATAAAAGCAAATTTGTGAGACGGTGTTACAAGTCGACCCTGCGTGTAAACAACATACATATATTTCATTACATAAACAGAAGAGAAGTTGACCCGTTAGAGTCGATTACTTAAGTTGAATGTAATCGATATTTCTGAATCTTTCGTGCCTTCAAATATATGTTAATACAACTTTATTGTATGAATACGCATTTTAAATCTTACTTAAGACGATCATTGACCACCGCCCTCCCCCCTCTCGTAAGATTTAGTAAGAATCCGCCGACCCCCTCCCCCCAAAACGTCTAACGTAATTTATGATCGGCCCCTAAGTAAACATTGGTGCCAGTGTGAATGTTAATCTTAAACTTAACTTTTCATATATGCCTTCAACAATTTTTACAAATCTCGGTCGGGTGTTACCCCTAGAACTCTCATTCGGGGTCAGTATGTATGATGAGAAGTGAAAATATTTATGCTTAAATGATCAAATTTAAATGTTTGAAAACAATAGTCGCCGAATCCGAATTAGAAACAAGCTTACTGAAAAGATAATAATGCTGAAGTGGTCCACTGTTCTAAATTTCGAAAAAAATGTGTACCAAAATGAATTTTTTTAGTTATCAATAAGTATGAGTTATGAGCTCTTAAGAAATTAAGAAAATAAATGCTTTAAATTTTAGGAAAATCACAGGTTTGAATATTATTTTTGCTTGACAACACTTTCTTGACAGGCTATAAAATCAAAATGTACTAAAACAAAATAGGACTATTTTTTAAAGTTTGAATCATATTTTTTTTTTCAAATTTTTGAATAAATCAAACAAAAAAAAATTCAGATAGCTATTCTATGGTGTCTGGTTAGGGACTTGTTAAAGTAATAATTTAATTGGCAGTATTCAATTGTTGACCATTAAGCCAATATAATAATGCCCTTGTCATCAAATGCCCCTCTTTAATGTGGGGTGGCATTGTAAGGGCAGAAACAAGCCTTTAAGACCTGCTTGAACTCAGAGCCAGAACCGCACTACTTAGAGATATCATTAGTGTTTCACCGAGGCTACGAGGCAGCCTCGTTTTTGACTACGAGAACGAGACCGAGGCGAGAACGAGGCGAGATGGAAAAATAAATTTTCCTCGCTTGACCGAGGCGAGGCGAGATCAAACGGCACCTCGCCTCGTCCTAGCCTCGTTTTCGAAACCAAGAGCGAGGCGCATTTTGACCAAATCTGAACTCGTAAGACCCATATGCAGATTCAAAATATGAATGTAATTTTTATATTAAAATCTATATTTATCTAATATTTTATTATTTTATTTTGAGTAAACTACTTTGTTTTATTTTTAACCCGCATGTGCTTCTTACGAGTTCAGATTTGGTCCAAGCGCTAATGCACAGAAGTGCTTGGATCGCATCAGCTTTTATGCGACTTCGCCTCGATTGATCGATTAGGGAAGCATGTAAGGATATGAAAGGCTATAAGCAAAACTGCATGATTGACAACACTGCATTGAAATTGATTTATTCTAATAGTTTTTCTAAGAACCGGTAAGGTGAAGCGAAACGCACAGGGTAATGCTAGTATATATATATAGATCAATATATGTATGGTCGGTGCTAATGGACTCATAAACCGTTCAACCGACCGACGAAAGATTTGACACACATATATGTTTCTTATGATTTGGGATGCTCCGTAACATAGTTTACGATAAATGGGTGATATATTATCAACTACTTGATGCAGATTAATAAAACTTGGTATATTTAAAAAAAGTAGAGGGCACAACTAAGATTCAATTAATAAATGGGCGGTACCATACCTTCAATATAAGAAACAAATTAGCTTTATCATATCTCAATATCTATTTGACGAAGATAAATAAGATTTGGTACATATCTTTCTTATAGTTTGTAAAAGGTTTATAGCTTAGTTTGGTTTGGAAAAATAGGCAATACCTCTCCTTCCCATATAAGAAAAGAATTAAATTTATCATATCTTATCCAATTCACCAAAAATAAAAACAGATATTTTATTTTATTTCTTGAGGCTTGATCAGCCTATCAGCCCGGATACATGTATAATTTTTTATTTATTTTAATAAAAACCTCGCTTTTTTACCGAGGTGCCTCGGCCGAGAACGAGGCGAGGCATGTGATTGCAAGATCTCGTCCGAGGCCGAGGCGAGGCGAGACTTAAATTTATAAAACGAGGCGAGACCGAGATCAACTAGAACCTCGCCTCGCCTCGGCCTTGGCCTCGGTGAAACTTTAGATATCATAGAGAACAAACAAGCCATTTTAGGAAAACATAAAACTTGGGCAAAGGTATTTGGCATGAAATTAATTAAAAAAACTTAGGTTTACTTTTTAATTACTTTGTTAATTTATACTTAAATCAGGAAAGCAGGTGTACTAGGGAGTGGAATGACGAAATGAGTTAACCCTAATGAAGCAGACATGACATACAGACAATATGACATATTAGCTGGCAAATTTTCACGCAATTATCATGGCCCTCATTGTACAAGTCAACTTTACGGAAAACAAAAACCACAAGCTTGAAATTAAAAACTAATTTAATATGTAAATTGTTTCGAAATTAAATTCACATCCTTTTTTCTATCATATTATAAAATAAAAAGAGAAACCAGCTTTCAAATTCAAAACGAGAAAAATAGAGCCAGAATAAAACGTTTGCTTTTTTTGTTTGCTCAAAAAGAGCCCTTAAGTAAATATTTAATTTGCCATGTGTACAGCAAATAAAATATAAAAAATACAACAAAACAAATATTTACAAATTTTACGTTTATCTAAGATGTAAGTGTGATTGTGTTGTTTGTAAAAATGTACAGATACATTCAAAAAAAAAAATATTTTGAGTTGGATTGAGAATTTATATAATGTTATAAAATGTCTTTATAACCCAGTATAAGCGAAATAAATTTTCTGAATTATTTGAAAAGTAAATTAGATAAAATATAAAATTTTTTTGTGAATGAGACAAACCTGTTTTTTCATAACGTTCAATACCCTTTTTATTTGAAGTTAATTCGAACCACCTTTTTTAAATTCGGAAAAAGCCATTGAACTCGAGATCCAAACCCTAGCCCCACCAAAACCCCTGGCAAATACCTTAATTCAGCGCTGGTTGGAGGTCTCCATGAGTTCGAAACCTAAATCCAACGGTGTTTATATTAAATTTAACTATGATTGCTGGCAGCTAATTAAAAATAACATTAAAGGTATTTATTTATATGGGAGGTGCCACACCCATTTATGTATGCTATTATTTTAACTTTTAGTTCTGAGATTCGTTATGGCAAGTAGACCTTGAATACGTATAGTAAACTTCATAAAACATAATTGTTACAAAAGTTCACTTAAAAGCACGTACATTTCGAATTTACTTTAAGAGATTATAGTTCTCGACATCAGCACTCCAAATTTTATCAAGATTGCTCTCTTTTGGGTTGTTGCTCTTACGCAAATGATGCGATCTTAATGAAACCTTTGCATATTAGAGGCGATGAATTGGAATACAATTAATACATCGGAGATTTCAACACCTTTTAAAAATCTGTAAAAATTGTCCGTATACATTAAAACCGTGAGAGGCAAGAAGTTACTAGTCTCAATTATTTTAGAAACTGTGATGAGAACAATATTGCGCGGCGATAGTCGATAGGCATTCTCCAGCTCAACATTTTATCTTGTAAAAGTTATAGTACCCTGAAAGGCCTTTTAAGCTAGGAATAAGACCAAAGCTTGCTATTGTAACGTACTTTTGGGACTTGCTTTAAAAAGGTGACCAAATGCATCTCTAACAAATTCCTGATTATGTTTACGCTTAAATATCTATGGAAAATTAACAATATTGTTTATTGACATTTTTAGTTTTAAGGATCACCGAGTCCTTAGACTTATAGATAATTTTTATTATGATAAGAAATTAAAAGTTTTTATCAAATTTGTTTTACAAAAACTCTTTTGGCATAGCATTTGGCATTCGGTCTTAAACCATAAGTACTCGATCACTTGTGAGGACTTCAGCGATGTATCAATTATGGCTCATGATTTACATAACTGAAAATGACTGCATGTAAGAGTTGCGGGCACTCCATTTTAATTTCCCTAGGACTATATCTCGAGAGCTATGTAAGATAATGATAAATGTTTCAAGCAAAAGTTATAAGGTTTCTATAAGGTCAAATAAGAGTGACCATGCATTTGATCCTGAAGTAATGCTCAAAGATTTTCGCCTGGCAAGAGACACTGCAATAATATAGTAAGTGAGACATGATTCTCGACAAGTGTACTGGATTATTGACATCTAAGTTGCGTCCTTAGACAAAAATCTGCTCAATCAAACGACAATTTTTATTTTTGAGATTGCATTCTATTAAATGTTTTAGTTTTTTTTTTATTAAATACAAAAATTCAATTTCCTTTTAGCTCTGCAATTTTTCTACTTGAGAGTATTTTAAAAGAAACAAAATGTTTCGCAGTGTACCAAAAGTTTTCGCGAATTTACTTTGAGACTTAATATTTCAATTTTTATACAAATTACAGAAGAAGAGAAACAAAAAAGGGTTTTTTTATTTATTTTTATTTTGTTGGTGCGACAATTTTGAGGCGCATTTTTATTTTGTGTGTTTGAGTTAGGTAAATTAACGTACATACTAACACACATTTGTTATTTTTAACTTATGTATGTGCACAAACATACTTGTAAACAAAATTATAATAATAATTATAATTTTATTTTATGAAAGTGTGTTTGTGTGTATAAAAAGTTGTGTCACGAATTAAATTATAAATGTATACGTCACTTTGTCTAATTGTAGGTATGAGCATTTGTACTAACCCAGTAAGGAATTCAATTTTAAGCGGAAATATTATCTTATGAGTACTTTAATTAAAACTGGCTCAATCGGAGCCATTCAAAATTAAACTCGGACAAGGCGATGTGCTGCTATAATTTATCAAAGAAAAGTCTGCATACAATTAAAGGTCACTGTTGGAGTGAAAGGACTGTGCTTTGAATGCAAAATTTTCACACAGTCTGGTCCTTATAAAGGGTGTTTTTTTTAGAGGTACAGAGCTTCGAATTGAAATAAAACACAAGAAAATCGTTTTAATGTCCATTAATTTGGCCTTATTGGAAGGATAATTTTATGCCATTAATGTTTAAATATGATTTCGGGCATGTGGCCGCCGCGGCTGGCTCGAATAAAGCCAATTCTACAGGTCCAATTTTGAACCACTTTTTCGAGCATATGGGGCCGTATGTCGGCAATAACGCCACGAATGTTGGCTTCCAAGTCCCCTAACGTTTCTGGTTTGTTGGCGTAGACGAGCGACTTCACATATCCCCAAAGAAAATAATCCAATGGTGTCAAATCACACGATCTTGGTGGCCAATTGACAGGTCCATTCCGCGAAATTATGCGCTCATCGAATGTTTCCTTCAATAAATTGATTGTGACGTGCGCTGTGTGGCATGTAGCGCCGTCTTGTTGGAACCACAACTCATCCACATTCATGCCATCCAATTCGGGAACAAAATAGTCGGGTATCATGGCTCTATACCGGTCTCCATTAACGGTAACTGACTCTCCAGCATTATTTCGGAAGAAGTATGGCCCAATGACTCCACCAGCGCATAGAGCACACCAAACAGTCAGTTTTTGTGGATGTAATGGCGTCTCAAGGGTCTCATGTGGGTTCTCTTCACTCCAAATGCGGCAATTTTGCTTGTTGACGTAGCCATTCAACCAAAAATGAGCCTCATCACTGAACAAAATTTTGCGATGAAAATCAGCATCGAGATCAATCTCGTTTTCGGCCCATACACCAAAATCACGACGCATTGCATGGTCTCGCGGCTTTAATTCTTGCACAAGCTGGATCTTGTAAGGTCGCAAGCCAAGATCTTTGCGCAAAATCTTCCATAAAGTTGATGGACAAAGCTCCAATTGCTGTGCACGGTGGCGAATCGATTCATTCGGGTCCTCTTCAACATTTTGCTCTACAGCGGCAATTGTTTCTTCGGTGCGCACTGTTCGACGTCTCTGCGGATGCGTATTATCACATAGAGTAAACGTAGTGCGAAAACGACCCATGGTTAACCGAATTAATTGCTCTGATGGACGAATATGTCGACCATAAAATGGACGGAGCTTGCGGTAAACTTCGCGAACTGAACCATTATTTTCGAAATAAATTTGCACGATTTGCAAGCGTTGTTCTTTTGTCAACCTGTTCATGATGAAATGGCAAACCAAACTGAACATAATTGACATTAGAGTTGCCAGATTTGACCATAAAATGCCAGTTTTATCTCTATTCGAAAAACAAACCTCTAAAAAAAACACCCTGTAGATAATTCTGATTGTTATCTTCAATAATGCTTAGAAGAACTGAAAATATTTTACCGGTAATACTGGTCAACAGTCAAAATTTACAGATCAACCAAATTTGTTATGTAAAATGGCGAGCTGTTTCTGAAGAAGACTTCAAAAAAATGTGCTTACTGTATGGTAAAGTAGGGCACATTCATTATCGAGGCACATTCGTCAAGGCCCATTTATCAACAGATTAAATGTTTTCCTATCTTTAAAAAGGTTTGTCCAATTAATAAAATTACTGTTCTCACATTGCAGTTCTCACACGCAACTAATCGTATTGGCAGAGAAAAGAGTCTATAGAAACTTCCCAATTTCCTCTTAGAAATTTCACTCAAAATATTACTGAAGATGTGTATCCGAATTGACTGAGAGAAATGCATTTTGGAAATTGGAAAGTCTCTAAAATGTAGTTGTCTCTTGTATTAGGTGATTTTTTCGGAAGTTTGTATTGATAAAAAAGTAAATTCTACGAAATTTTTCAAAGAAAATTCTATTTTGTGAGTTAATGCACAAAAACTTCGACATATCTTAGTCGATAATATGACTTTACTTGGTTTTTGTACTTGAATCTTGGTCGGATCTAACTGTGGTTAAATGATTTTCATAGCCTATATGCCCAATTTTTCAGATAGCTATCTCACTGTAAATATCGCAAATTGCTGAGCATAAATACAAAAATTAGATATTGCGGATTCGCTTTGTGGTCTTTGACCTCGTTGTTTCTACATGAAACCTTTTCCTAGAACAGCCTGCATTGAATTTCCTGTAAGCTCTGTTATGCTGTATTTTCATTTCGCTGATTTCCAATTAATGTTTCCATTGGGTTCGTACTCATATGTACAATGTACATATTATGTGTATGTGTTACAAACGTAGTATACAAATATGCTAACTTCGTTTAGAAATGCAGCAACAGAAAATAAAACCACCTAATTAAAGAGTTTGTTTTACAACGGTCTCTTTTTAATAGTAATGAATAACGTGAGAACTTAACACTCCAAAAAAAGTTTATAAAAATTTAAGTAAAAAAACGTAATCGGATGACTTCTAAAAAAATGTATGTTTTGCAATGAAGTGTATTTTTAGTAATATTTATTACGTTGCACATCATAAGGACAATCCAAATGATATAAGAGAGTAGTTATATAATCAGGAGAGATAAGCTTAAGTGCTAGATAGTCGGACTCGGATATTTCATGTCAGGTTATTAAGTTCGTAATAAAGTAAAATGTAAAAAGGAAAATATATTAAAGTTATTTTTCAATAGTTTTTAGGCTCGAAAGAGTTTTTTTTAGCAAGAAAACAGTTATATATTTTTTTTTTAATTGTTTTATTCTTTGTGGGATTTGTAGTCACAGATACTTTCCAGGCAGACAGAAGAACAAAAAATAAATAATTTTTCACTAGTTTGCAGGACGACAGAAACATTTTTAATTTTTTTTTTATTCATGTAAAATGGTGAATACTCGTAACATAAAAAAAAGTATTTTAGCCAGATTAGTGGTTTTATATTGTTCAGCGACTCAATAAACATCCATACATGAAAAGCATTAGTCAGAGGGTATTTCTAAAGCTAACCTACATTTCGTCTGATTTTGCAAACATCAAAGGACAATCAACATTTTTAAAAGCACTTCAGATTAAACTCGCTACATCTAATTCTTAATAGAATTGGCTAAAGTTTTACAGAAGTTTACTTAACGTTTTAGACTAGGAGACCTACACATTTCAAACAATCAATTTTTTCTTATCGTCATTATTTTAACTGTACACTTTGTTTTTTTTTTTTTATTTTTTTGAACCATAACACAGGTCAACACTAGTTTTGGTGACGAGAAGCTGTACTTTTTTTTAACTAAGGACCTTATACTGATGGATCATGGAGGCTGGAGCTGCTTGTAGAAGTCCACGTAAGTGGGAAAAGTTCCTGATCGCTACTCACTTGGTAGTGGCCAGGGATGATTCTTTTGCAAGCAGTTCAAGCAGCTCACAAATTTCCGGCTTTTTTGGCCAAGTATCCTCTGGAGATCCCTTGGACACCCGTCCGGGGGTGAGCTAGTTGTGAGAAGGCGAGTCTCTCCTAGACTTAAAACTTGGAATGTGTGCGTAGGGTTTGGGTCCCACCACACATTATGATCATTTCCAATGAAAACCAAATCAGCCTCGGATAATAGCCATCACTACGATGACGACCACTGCAAGCGAAAAACGGACAATGATTTACGGATATGCACCTGGAATGTCCGGACCCTCCATAGGGAAGGTGCAACTATCCAACTGGCGGAAGCCCTCGTAAAAATAAAGGCTGACATCACCGCCATCCAGGAGATGCGATGGAAAGGACAAGGCTGCTCTAAACGGACGAACTGTGATATCTACTACAGCGGCCATGCGGAGAGGCGCCAATTTGGTTGCGGATTCGTTGTATGTCGAAAATTACGTCACCTAGTTTCCCGGTTCACGCCAATAAATGAAAGGCTGGCTATGATCCGTATCAAGGCAAAACTCTTCAACATAAGCTTAATTTGCGCGCACGCCCCGACGGAGAAAAAGGACGATGCCACCAAGGATGACTTCTACGCGAGCCTAGAGGACGTGTATGACCGTTGTCCGACCCACGATGTAAAAATAGTCCTCGGCGATTTTAACGCGAAGGTCGAAAGAGAAGGCATCTTTGGCGCTACAGTTGGTCAGTTCAGTCTCCACGAGACCACTTCAAACAACGGTCTGAGACTGATCAACTTCGCCGCGGCGCGAAACATGGTAGTGATTAGTACCAGATTTCAACACCTCGACATTCACAAGTCCACCTGGCTATCCCCGGATCAAAAAACGAAAAACCAAATTGATCATGTTGTGATCGACGGAAGGCACGCTTCAAGCGTTCTAGATGTGCGTACATTTCGGGGGGTCAACACTGACTCCGACCACTATCTTGTTGCAGCTTAGATCCGCATGCGTTTATGCAATGCGAAGAATGCACGGGCATGCAACGAAAGCTGGACGTTGCCAAGCTGCAATCACAACGGACTGCCGAGGCGTACTCCGCTCAACTCTCGGTTAAGCTCAACCAACCAACCTCTGGAACCGACGACGCCGGTGGACTTTGGACACACATCTCCCACTCCATGCACGCTGCTGCCGAGGAAGTCATTGGTTTTCGACGCCCACAACCTCGAAACCAATGGTATGACCAGGAGTGTCGCGTTGCGACTGCTGAAAAAAACGCCGCATACAAGAAGACGCTGCAGTCAGCCGCAACGCGAGCCGTGCGAGAAAACTACCACAAAAAGAGGAAGGAAGAGAGGCGCATTTTCAGACGTAAAAAAAGGGAGCAGGAAAAGCGTGAGCGTGAGGAACTTGAGGAGTACCAGGGCAAGAAGGATGCACGAAAATTCTATCAACAAGTTATGCGTCTAACTCAAGGTTTCAAGCCCGGAGCATCCACTTGTAGAGACGAAAATGAAATGTACTGAGCATTTCTCCAACTTGCTAACGGGCGATGATTGCACCAATTCCGCCCAGAGAGAATGCAGCACGATACCACCAATAGAAGTACCATCACCTAGCCATGAAGAGGTTCGAGTTGCTATCCAGTGACTCAAAAACAACAAAGCAGCGGGTGCTGACGGCCTGCCAGCTGAGTTGTTTAAAGCTGGTGGCGATGAATTGATAAGGTGCATGCATCAACTCATCAGAAAAATATGGCTAGCGGAAAGCATGCCCGACAATTGGAATCTCAGCGTACTTTGTCCTATAATAAAGAAAGGAGACCCGACAATCTGCGCCAACTACTGGGGTATCAGTCTTATTTCCATCGCATATAAGATCCTCTCGAGCGTATTGTGTGAAAGATTGAAGCCGTATACAGAAACGCTGATCGGATCCTATCAGTGTGGCTTTAGACCTGGTAAGTCCACCATAGACCAGATTTTTACACTACGCCAAATCCTGGAGAAAACCCATGAATATTAAATCGACACTCACCATCTCTTCGTCGATTATAAAGCTGCGTTCGATAGCCCAGTGCGGGATTGCCTATACGCAACAATGTCTGAGTTCGGTATACCTGCTAAGTTGATAAGGTTCTGCAGGATGACGTTGAGCAATACGTGTAGCTCCGTCAAGGTAGGGAATGACCTCTCCGGAACTTTTAATACCGAGCGAGGTTTCAGACAAGGCGACCCGTTCTCGTGCGATCTCTTCAATTTCATTATGGAGGGGATCGTACGAAAAGCCGGTGTGCATCATAATGGCACCATTTTCTTCAAAGGTGTTCAGCTCCTTGCGTACGCTGATGATATTGATATTATCGGTCGGAGTAAGAGAGATGTTACTGCTGCTTTCACTGCAATTGAAAAGGAATCAGCCAAAGTGGGTTTGACGGTAAACGAGGCCAAGACGAAATACATGATGCATACTAACAACAACAAGACAGCACGGGATCCAGACTCTCATGTTACAGCGGGCAACTGTAAATTAGAAGTTGTCAAGGAATTCACTTACCTTGTCACTGCCGTAAACAGCAAAAATAATGTCAGTCTGGAGATTAAGCGGAGAATAACAATTACTAATAGGTGCTACTACGGTCTCAGTAAGCAATTACGCTGCAGAGCTCTCTCTCGATCAACAAAGCTAACACTCTACAAGACGCTCATTCTACCTGTGCTTCTTTGTGGCGCTGAGGCATGGGTGGTTTCGACAACAGACACAGCCGCTCTTTGGGTGTTCGAGAGGAAAGTTCTCTGCAAAATCTTTGGTCCTGTTCGAGTTGGCGACGACTATCGCATTCGAATGAACCACGAGCTGTATGAGCTCTACGCCGACATTGACATAGTTAAGCGTATAACAATACAGAGACTATGCTGGCTGGGCCATGTCCAGTGCCGTCTTTAACCTATTGGAGGCCCTGGGCATATGAGGATAATGGGGCCCCTATGGCTTTGACAGAACACTATTTTGTTATAATAGACAAAGAAAGTAGATAAACAAGGTTCTAGAAATATTTTTATTGACAGTCACATTAAATGAATAGATAATGTTATATAATCCACAAAAGTAACTCTTTTAGCATTCAAAAAATCTATATTGATTGAAGAGGAACCCTTCTAGATTTAAGATGAGCAAAATCGTTAATGACTTCTTCAAAATCTGTATTTTTGAGCAGATCACATTCTATGGACATCAGCGACAAACTGGTTAATCTGTCTTGAAGCATTGTACTTCTCAATTCATTTTTAATTCTATTCAATTTGGAGAAGGAGCGTTCCCCACTGCAGTTAGTTACCATCATGCTTAAAAAGATTCTCAATGCGATTTCGACATTTGGAAATGTGTATTCAATTTTGTTTTCTTTCAAAAGTTGATATATTTCCAATATACTAATACTTCCCTCACTTTGTTCCTGTGAACAATTTTAAAGTATTCTGTTCAATGCAGACATTCCATTTCTAACTCTTTCTCATTAACATCTTCATAATAAAATTCCGCAAATTCTTTGCAACTTTGTCTCAACTCTTCAGAATTCAGAGTCTTAAAGCGAAAAAATAAATCAAAACGTTTACAAATGTTCTTATACGGACTTAATCGCTGTTTTAGATGAACGCTCAGAGTATCAATTATGGGACGAAATGTCTCGACTTTGAATTTCTCTCTTCCATTCAGCTGGACTGATAACGCCGGGCCATCAAAAAAGCTCTGGCGAGTGCTTCTGTATTTTGTTCTTTGAGATAGGTCCTTGTAGTTAGATTCCGGGTTTCTTTCTTTGGCGGACGACTCGAAGTAATCAAATCTATCCCTGAGGTTAACAATAAAATCATCAAGTGAAGTAAGCATATTAGTTGCAACGTCCAGTGTTATGGTTTCTTTTTGGAGATAGTTATTTATTTTGTTTATTCTTTCCAATATAGAGTTCCAAATTTCTATTAGTATAATATATTCTAGCTCATTTATAATTTTTTTAGGGGCTGTTTTCCCATTACGTCAATAAACTCATTACAAATATTCGCTGATAAATACGAAATGTTACCTTTTCCAGCATTCCCAAATTTTTGTATGTGATCTGAAAGAAATGGATCAAATTCACTCAATAATTCCACACATCCCAGATAATTTCCATTATTGGGAGATCCTAGGATTTCATTGTCACCACGAAACGAAAGCCCTCTCGATGCCAAAAATTTTACAACAGCTACAATCCGTTTAAGTACATTTCTCCAGTAATCTACTTCATTTTGATGTTGAGATAATAAGTCAGTATCTACTCTACTAACCGCTTTACTTCGTGCCAGATAAATCATCATAGATTGCCTATGTGCTGGGCTATTTTCATGTGTTAAAATTATGTGATTAACGTGCTTCCAATCATTACATCCACTCGGAGAGCATAGATTTACATCAGAAGGGTTAAACACAAAGCAAGAAAAACAAAATACAGAGTTTTTGGAAGGCAAGTACAACAACCATTTTCTTTCGACGCTTTCATTGTTCTTCAATTTGCGAATACAGTGAAAGCTCCCGTCGCGGACAGCTCCCGCAGGCGGACATCTCTCGTAGCCGGACGAATTTCTTGGTCCCAAGCTTTTCGTTATGTTCTTAGAACAAAATACATTCCGGTGGGCGGACGCTCCCTTGGCCGGACGCGGACACTACATTTATACACATTTCATACAGTTCATCTCTGCTGGCGGACAAAAAAGACATTCGAACAAAAAAAATTTTTCGCAAGTCTTTCATTGATTTGCTGTCATTCAGGTTGTCGATTGTTATTCTTTAAAATATATTTCTTTGTATGTTGTTGAGAGTAAATTTTTATCAAGTGGGCACAGAAAAAACCAACTTGTTGTACTTAAACTTTTTTTGCATAACTTTGAAGATTTATTGATCAATATTAACGCCTTATATTTTTTTTTTTTGCAAAATTTGGATTTTTTAAAAAGTTACGAAAAAGTGAATTTTTATGTGGGTGTTTTTTTAAATTGCGATTTCTCAGTAAATATTGGGAAAAAGTTATAGGACAAAAAATGTTTTGCAATTTATATAAAATAAAGGTTTTATAAAAATTGTATTTATTATTTATAAAAAATTAAGTTTTTATTAAACAAACAGAATTTAAACCATTTTCTCATATGTTCAGAAACAACATTTTTCCACAAAATTGTTCTGAAAAGTCTACACAACATTTTCATGAAATAAAATTTTAGTACATTTTATAAAAAAAAATTTACGAATGTTAAAGTGCCGTCACCGTGGCAATTTTACTCCTACAAACCATCCGATAAGAAAAAATTGGATTGTTTTTTTTGTTTTAATTGATTTGTATTTGAATTGTAAAAATGTACTTTCTTCGACAGCTCCCGCAAGCGGACATCTCCCGTAGGCGGACGATTTTGTTGGAACCGTCAGTGTCCGCCTACGGGAGCTTTCACTGTATATAATACTTTGTTGAAATACCTAGTTACTGATTTATTACCATCTTTGTAGGTTCTGGATGTCTCGGAAAAGTCAGAATCTTTATTTTGAAAATATGAAAGTCCCTTACGAATCAAAATTTCGCGATTTTTTTCTGTAAAATTTTCATGTCAATAATCGGCGGGGTCGTGTGATATTTCTTCCGGCTTGGAAAACTGTTGTTCAACTGACGCAGTTGTCGCTATTCGTGAAGTCACTGAATTTGTTTTACTTTCGTCAAAATTGTTAGAAATTGGTGTAGAACATGAGGATTCAGAAATTCCCGCGATTTGTGATCGACACAACTCATCATGTGGAAGATTTTTTGTTAGATTGCTACTTACAGAAGTTTCTCAATAAGAATAAATCAGTCATATTTTCATATGAGAAGACAAAATATGAAATTAGCCAAATACTTTTTGGTTGGTATTGTAGTCAGTAATTTTGGTTCGATTTATTCGAATTAAATAAGTTTTTGGTAATAAATATAGGTTATCGTTTGGTGATCTGGCAGGAACTAGGGGTTCGATCGCGGGGCCCTGGGCACGTGCCCAGAGTGCCCAGTGGGAAAGAGGGGTCTGGCCATGTCCATCGTACGGATAAAGAAGCTCCAGCGAAAAAGGTATTCGAAGGGAAGGTCCACGGTCAATGACGAAGAGGGAGACCATGCCTCCGGTGGATAGACCAAGCTGAGGAAGCCCTAACCACGCTTGGCATTAACGATTGGAGAAGGCGCGCGCAAAACAGAGGCGCCTGGCGAGAGCTAATGAGGTCGGCCGTAACCTGACAACGGGTTGTTATGGCCATCGAAGTAAGTAAGTACCTTATACTGATTACATTATTATCAAAAATATTGATATCCTACGTGTAGTTTTCTAGATTTTGCCTTTTAAAAAAAAAGACTTACATGAAAAATACTTTACATTATTTAAATAAAAACTTTCTTCTTCGCGACTTTTTCGCGAATGAGGTGTAGTCGGATTATCACGTTGCATCCCCCAGCAATAGTCAGCCATCATATGGCGATCCCATCGGCCTTGATATCTTTCTTCCATAGTCTTTAGGTCCTGGTGAAACCGCTTTCCTTGTTCTTCGCTATAGAATCCAAGATTGTCTGGGAATTAGTCAAGATGACTGTGAAGGTATTGCACTTTGATTGACATATTACATCCGAAGTTATTAAAGTGTTCTGGCATGTCATTTACAATTTCAGAGTAATTTTCTAACTTTTGTTGAGTGAGCAATAGCAACTGAACCAAATTTGTTGCAATTGTGTAGAAGGACACACGTAAGACTTCGTTTAGAGCTGTCTATAACGAGACGCCATTCATTTGGATGGTATTTTAAAAGGCCCATTTCGAGAATAAGGCCTTGCACATCCGAACAAAAAACAATGTCATTTTCCGATTGAAAAAAAGGTATCTTGTTTGATAGAACGTCACTTCTGTACCTGATGACAACAAGTTTTTTTCTTTTAATCTAGAAGCCAAAACCTCTACAGATTGTTTAGGGAGTTCAAGATCCCTTATCAAATCATTTAATTCTTCTTGGGAAAAAGATTTTGGCTCTGTAGATGGTATTCCTTCGAAATCGCTGTCGCTACTCACTTCATAAATGACTTCTTTAAATGATGATTCACGAATGCAACAAAATGCTGGAATAGGTACTTCCTCTGAATGTGGTAAGGGTCTTCTAGCAGAGTCTAAGTCTCGATAAGTCATTTTTTTAACGTTTACACTATACAAATTAATACTGCAGAAGTAACAGTCAACAAAGTGATTTTTTTGTTCTTTCCATTGCATAGGCATTCCGAACCTCACATGGTTTCTTTTACCACTAATACACTGTCTTAAGTGTTCATAGCACATTTTACAAACAATTTGGGGTTTCCACGGCTTGTATTCATCCACAATTTTCGACTTAAAGTAAGCATAATACGCACTTTTTATAAAATCTGTTGTAGGTTTTCTGAAAGTTTTCACCGTGCATTCACCACAACGGTAACAAAACACATTTGGATCAATGAGACAACTTTTTCGCGATGAAGACATGATATAAAAATCAATTTATTTTTAGAAATTTATCGATAAAATAGCAAATCATGCACACGGAATTACTTTAATGTTGCCAGTACACACTTAATACAAAACCACTAACTATATCTCGGCACCAAATTTTTTTTTTTTGATTTGTTGACCTGTGTAATAAAAGGATATAGATTGAATCCTAAGCATTGCAAACCCTTTATTAAGAATGAAGGTGATAGTGTAATTAATGGTCTGCATTTTCTCTTCTGCTCATAAGATTGGGCCAATTCATAAGATTGAATGAATTATGGATCGCTTCATGCACGTTGACATACTAAAAGAAGATATGCTGATGAAGAGACTATCCCAAATACACTTTTTAAGTTTTTAAGGCCTGGCTAGAAGTTCTTAGTTGACCTGGCCTGTCCTGTCCTGAATCCTATTGAGAACTTGTGGCAGATCGTTAACATTAAAATCAAAAGAGAAAATTGCAAAACTACAGTAGATCTGTTTCCATCCTTGAAAATAGACTGGGTAGCCGACTTTAAAAATTTCGAAGCATACTATGTTTTACTTTTTATATTGTACCAGTTTAGAATCATAGCAAAATATAAATACAGTGAGCCAATATTCTACATTTTACCACTCACATGCAATTACTTTTGTAACTCTTATGACATTACACATTTCTTGACAAGCGCTCAGTTGAAAACAAAAATCCCTCCGTAGGAGAAATGTGAAGATATTAATGCCTTTGAAAAGCAAAAACTATTTTCTAAAGATCCAATTGACTTTATTTGATCTCCAATACACTAAAATCTATTGATTTTAAATTTTCTATTTTTTATGTGTTACGTTTTAATTTTTTAGGTCAAATAAAAAGTAAGTACATAAGACAAATTTTGAACTATTTCTTGTGAATACCGGTAAGAACTTAAAGACTGATAGTGATAGTTAAAAATTGTAAAGCAGTAATAGTGGCGTATCCAAACGATGTCTTCTTTAAATTAGCAGTCTGCTAATGCTTTCCGAGTTACTAAAGCCCCGCGTTACTTACACTTACCAGAGGTTTCTTGACGCAACTGACCGGAAATTATATTGCCACTGTCATATTAATCGCTATAGCCCACAATATAGCAATATATACGTATGAATGAAATTATGTACATTTGCATTTATGAAGGTTGGCTGTTTTTTTCACAAAATTGTGTAAAATTACCAACACCAACACAACTTTTTAAGCATTTTTGGGATGGAGTTCTATCATTGAGTTCAATATTCCCTAATGAACACATTAGATTCCAAAACCACTTTATATTGCTCTCCTTACCCTGGATAGATGTATATTGAAGTCATTCATTCTAGGTTCAACAGCAAAATTTAGATAAAGTCTTATGAGATTTTAGTACAACACTAGATACAAGAAGAACTTTGCAAGAACTAGCAAATCATTACATTATTATTCGCTACTAACGGACATTTGTCTATATGGATGAAATAATCATTTATGTACTATTACCTTAAACCATGTGCCATTATTATTTTTATCTGTACATTTCTTTTAGCTGGATATGTCAATCCATTTGTTGCTCTCCATAGTCAGCGTTCAACATTTTTAAATGGAGTCAAATTTTTTAGATATTCTCTTACGGATTCATTTTTAGCTGCAAATATGCGTTCTTTAAGTTCTTTCGTCGCTCTATTGAGACAAGCTTTATCTACAGGATTTCTACTATGCTGCCAAATTTGTCTCAATCTACGTTTGTTTCTTATCAGCATTCTTAACTCATTTGAAATACCGATTTTATTTACACTTTGTATTAACTGAGTAGGAGTAGACTGGAAAGCAGCTTCATGAATAAGCTTTGTAAATTTTTCTACTGCATCATCAATTTCATGCAACGATTTTAGTGAAGTACTTAAATTAATGTGTAAATCCATAAAATTGTCAAAAGCTTCGATATTTGTCATTTAAGACTACGACATTTACAGTAAGGATAATTGCTGAATGATCCGAGCTTTGATCGTCATTATCTTGAATATCAAAAAGACAACTAGAAACTCTCTTAAAGACCACAAAGTCTAGAAGATCGGATATTTTTCTTGAATCAGTTGGCCAGTAAGTGGGCCTTCCAGTAGGAAAACCCAATAAGTTGGCTTTACATAAGCATTTCTAAAATTCTCTTTCTTGGGGACTTGATCCACACCAAGTATGTTTAGCATTAAAATCTCCGCCAACAATAAATCTTGTCCATAATCGGTGAAAAAAGTTCTCAAACTTAATGAAATTTCAGATCCGTCGCACTGAACTTTTATGCAGGCTGCTTGTAAGCCTGCATGAGCCCTTCCGTTAGGATGATCACTGTTTATGAAATCGTTGCCGTGGATTTTAAGATATGTTTTTTTTGTAAAGTGTGTTTCAGAGACTAATAATATACCTATGTTGTATAAGAGGCAAGAAATATTGTAATCTCTTGTGTATGGTTTATTAAGCCATTGGCATTCTATATGGCTAAACGTAAGTCTATTAGCATAACTTCTGCATCAACATTGACATCGAACCCGGTTCAAAATTCAAGTATACATAGTTCTTCAACTTTTTAAGTTGACACATACATTCTTTCCAAAAAAGTTGAAATAAATAAATATTCAGTCGACTATTCAGTCGAAATTTGAAATAATAAAGCTACATCATATAGCAAGCCCTTAAACCGACGGTTTAACAAAGCTATGCAGCAAACGAGAAATGACAATAACAATACAACAGATGGCGCAATATGTGCATAATATAAATGTGCACTTTGTACATGTCGTTCAGCAGAACCTCCGTGGCTCAAGTGTTTGAGCGGCCGTCCAAATATAATTCAAGCTGGTTTATTTGAATGTCTAAAAGTATGCAATTTAATTTTAATACAAAAGCACTGTGGATAGCGATCCCGGGGTTGCACATGTTATAGATTGAACTGCCAGTATTGGACATATTGAAGGATTTAAATCTTGACCCGCGGAAGAAGGCCGCCCACTTACCCTCAATGATCACATGCCAATAATTTTTCACTAGCCACAGTGCTTTCGCATTAAAATTTCTTTGCATATCTTTAGGCTTAACGGTAACTAGTTTGGCCTAAAACTGGTTTGGCCGGTAACATATATTGAAAATAAATACATCCTTACGTCACTTGAACGATATTTCTAATAAATGCGCTGGTGACTCAGTAACGTGAGAATTCTTATAAATGCGTCTCATTGGTTCAAAAATGCTTGAGCATTGTTTCTCTCAACCGATAACACTTTACAGCGTTTGTTTTGATGTGATACTTTTTGCCACTCAACTTCACTTTCTTCGCTTGATTCATCAATCATTGTAACTGTTTTGCGAGACCAAGGTTCGCTGTTTATTTATTAATATATGTATATGATTTGTTTACCAAATTTTTAGTAATTTTTTGTACATTTTTGTATCCAAGCTGAAAGAAAGTACATTCGCTCTTTAAAAAGCACATCTAAATAGCGATTCAGTACATTTCCACACAATGCCATCACTGTCTCACATTCCTCATTTTGAACACTGTGCCTAATTATGTTAATGTTATTTCATCAAATTTCTGTTATGTTTCTGACACTGTTAGTGATAAGGTTGGTGACCATGTTTATTGCTGCCAGTGTACTATTGTTAGGTATCTTAGACACACCCCATTCTTATGAAAAAGCTTGCACAGCTGTTAAGTTTTTAACATAGGCATCTCAGCAATGTCAATAATGCAGTAACATTTTAAGGCATACCAGCATTTTAAAATGTAAACCTTTGTATGTCTATGTTTCAAAACTATTATTTTTGTTCAGCGTTCCAAATTGCTAAAAAACTATTGCTATTGATAGTCAGCCATTGCTATCTGCTGCGTTAAATATAGGCTGAGAGCCGGCTGTAGAAAAGTCGAGTGTATAAGATTACAGGATGAGATGTATGCCAAATGATAGAGCTCAATGAGCCTAAATAGAATATCTGGGGTTGCCTTGCCAAAGCCTGTCCCGATGGCCGAAAATGCCCGAATTTTAGCCAATTTTGTTGTTCTAATTAAAACTGTAGTACATAACAGCTTGAAATGTATGCCAAATGATAGAACTCGAAGAGGCCTAAATATAGTACCTGAGATTGTATTGTTAAATCCTGTCCCAAACATGGGTTTTCACCGGTTTTTTGGGTCAATTTTCATTAATGAAGATAGCAGCTTAAAATTCGTGCCAAATGATAGATATCGAAGAGCCTAAATAGAATGTATAGGGTTGCCTTGTCGAATCATGTCCTAAACATTATTTAACACCCGTTTTTGGGGTCAACTTTTCTTAAATGAGTGGAAACTCATGTTTGAGACAGGATTCTACAAGGCAACCCTATATATTCTATTAAGGCTCTTCGATATCTATCATTTGGCACAAATTTCAAGCTGTTATCTTCATTAATGAAAATTGGCCTAAAAAACCGGTGAAAACCCATGTTTGGGACAGGATTCAACAATGCAATTCCAGATATTATAATTAGGCCTCTTCGAGTTCTATCATTTGGCATTCATTTCGAGCTGTTATGTACTACAGTTTTAATTAGAACAATAAAATTGGCTAAAATTCGGGCATTTTCGGCCATCGGGACAGGCTTTGGCAAGGCAACCCTAGATATTCTATTTAGGCTCGTCGAGCTCTATCATTTGGCATGCATCCCATTCTGTAATCTTATACACTCGACTTTTCTACAGCCGGCTCTTGGACTAGTCGTTTTGTTTTGATCAGGGGATTTTAGTTTCACGGCGAATATAAGAACATTTGAAAAAATCGACCCACGATTCTGCAAAGCAATGTTCGGAAGAGCGCGACGACATCTCTTTAGATAATTTATTCTTTTTGGTATAAGTTTACCTGTTACTATAATCGTGTCAAAAAGCGTACCCTAGTCCTGTAAAAAGCTTCTTAATTTCTTTATTTGAAAAATTTTAGTAGGTTACAGATGATTTTGGTAGGTTTTTCGAGAAACGTATAGGAGGAAACAAAATTTCTCAATAGCAACAGGGGTTATAATATTAGTGATGTAAAGCGCTGCTGTAAACTTTTTCAACTTTATACATTGGCCAGATTAGTAACAGAAGCTTTTGACAGTTTGAGTGAGAAACTTTTAAAACGCTCAGGAAATGAAAGCTCCAAGCGCTTCTTGAGTAAGCTTTTTCGTCTAAACTCACCATGCCTAGTGGTGTAAAAAGTGGATTATGGTAGCAGTCTACAATATTTTGGGTTGCAACCAGCGTTGCCACTTTAGGTAGATTTCTACCAATTTCGTAGAAAATTTTTCGTTTGGTAGATAGGTAAACTTTTTTTCGCTTCGGTATATTTTTTCAAAACTAAATGCAGTTTTTTATTATTACTGTCTATTTATTATTCTGTTTTTAAATGATTCTATTCATAATATTCAATTCTAAATTTCGAAGCAGTTCATTGATTACATTCAATTGCGATAATGAAATTCCTTTAAAAAATGTTATAGGACTAGCTACTGATGGAGCGAATGGAGGGATGGCAGGTGATTTAGGTAGTTTTAAAGCTAAATTCATGAAATATCTGAATATTTCTTATATTAAATGCTAGTGTCATTCGTTTTATCTTTGTTCTTCATACGCCTGCAGAAATTGCCGGATGCAGAATTTCAGAATTATTGCCATAGAATTCTTGGCGTTTCAAATACTCGGTGTCTTTCACTGGAAAATTTTGTAAATCGAGCAATGGGACACTTTGCAATTATATTTTCTTTCAAATATTATTGAAGTAAATATGGTTGATGAATCAGAATGAATGATTTGAACACAGAATTTCAATCGGAGCAAATTCATTTACCATACCTTAATTCTCGATTATACATGTCTCTCAAAATTATTCTCTGTAACTTTATGAAAAATGAAGTTGTAAAAATTGAGGCTTAAATACTTTTAAGTTTGATTTCGAACAACTAAAAAAAGAAGATAAATTCTTGCAACATAAAAAAGTATTGACTTTCACAATGAGAAAATTTCAGTTAGAGAATGTAAGTATGTATATGGGCATTTAGGCCAAAAAGTCAACCGTGACAGAAAAATTAAAACTTATTATAAAAGCGTTACTATCTGATATTATCTAAGGAAAATATTCAAATTTTGTTAATTTAAACAATTTATATATATTTATATATATGTATAAATGTACATGGTCCAAGGCATAAATGTAAGAAAAAATTTTCCCTGCATGCTGTGTGGCTGGCTTTGTCAAAATTACGTTTCACTTAAATTTAGCTAAACGCAAGGAAAAGAAAAAAATTTTAATTAAGCATAAAATCGTAAGTTTTTATCAGATTTTAAAGAGGACACTTTAAGTAACATGAACTAGATCCTTATATGTATTTGAAGCACAAATTATCGATAGATAGTCTTTAGATAGAGAGAAAAAAACGGATGAAAATTTATATATTCGATAGCAGTACAGTGTTGAATAAAGTTTTAATTTTGTAAGTTTTTTCCACTATCTGTCCTGTTTTTTAAAGCTCAACGGCTTCAAAAAGTGTACTATTTTGAACACGTTTTCTTAGTTTAAAAAAAAATAAAAGTGTGAAATATTTTTGAATTATCACTAGTCAACAGTGGTTTTGTTGCCCTGGATGTCTCTGCGGATTTCTATAGTTTCAAGCTCACAGTCTACGAATATATTCATGAAAGTACTGGATTGGCTCTAGTTTTTATGATATTGAGGTATTTATCTCTCATATATAAAAATCTCGTGTCACAGAGTTTGTTACCGAACTCCTCCGAAACGGCTTGACTGATTTTTATGAAACTTTGTGTGTATATTTGGTAGGTCTGAGAATAGCTCGTAGGCTATAAAACTTTTATTTAGGGAACATATTTAGGGTGGCCCTCATACCAAAATATTTTTAAGATCGCATTTTCACAAAGACCACTTCATCGATTCACATGGAATTTACACCCCGTGTCTTTTATATATAGAGACATAGTTGAGTCTATAAAACTTTTATTTAGTGTGCATATTTAGGGTAGCCCTCATACAAAAATATTTTTAAAATAGCATTTTTATGAAGACAGGTTAATCGATATATATGGAACTTACAGCACGTGTCTTTTATAATATAAACAACACGTGGTGTAAATTCCATGTGACACGATGTAGTGGTCTTTGTGAAAATGCTATTTTAAAAATAATTTTGTATGAGGGCCACCCTTAATATCCACCCTAATTAAAATTTTTATAGCTTGCAAGCTATTCTCAAACCTACCAAATATACACATAAAATTTCAGAAAAATCAGTTAAGCCGTTTCGGAGGAGTTCGGTAACAAACACTGTGACACGAGATTTTTATATATGAGAGATAAATACCTCAATATCATAAAAACTAGAGCCAATCCAGCACTTTCATGAATATATTCGTAAACTGTGAGCTTGAAACTATAGAAATCCGCAGAGACATCCAGGGCAACAAAAAAAAAAGTTAATTTTGTTGAGTAGTGTTATTTATTGAAACTCAAAATCGAACAAAGGAGATCTCTGGTGTAAAAAAATTATTAATGTTGACAACAAAATTGCTGATTATTCAGTATCTGTTGATTTTATAATGGGAACTCGGTCATTCTTAAATGATTGCGTCACACAGTTTACCTTTTTTACTTTTTATTTTGTCAAAATCGTAACAGTTTCGATAGAAAGTATGTAGTAAGATGATTCTAATGGCATGTGAGACATGCACCAGTGAAGAAAATTGTGGATATTCCGTTTGACTGACCTTTGTTTTCAAGATTAAATGGTAGTGACAACGTAATGTTCACAATTTTCTTCTATAGAATATTAATTCAGCTATCATATGCCGTTTCAATTATCTTCCTACGTGTCTCTAATCGAAAGTTCTATGATTAACTGAAAAAATGTGCATTGTGCGCCACTGTCAACTGATGGTCTTTAATAACATATCTGTACCATTTTGGCTGAGTACTTTATAGCGAAAGTAAAAAGTGGAAGGCATTCATAATTTTGCATTAAATTATTTGCTTTAAATTACTTGTCAGTAACTTAAATCTACAAATTTAATTTAATAATGCGTAAATAAAAATATTTTAATTCAAAAAAAAAATATTTAATAAAAACTAGCATAAAACCTGCATGAGAAAAAATTAATGGACGATATAAACGTTTCCGTGACCGTTTCACTGATATTATAAAAGTCAACAATGTCAGTTCTCATTAAATTGTACACAAATCAATTTGAATTGTATCGTTTAAAATTACTTATTTTTTAATCAATTAAACTATGGATGTTTATTTCAAATCCAAAAGAATCAACCATCTTATATTCATACGCACTTTAATCTTAATTGTTTTATATTTATTAAAGATTTTAAGAGTAATTAACCAAATACATACTAGTCCAGTCAGTAAAGAGAACAAATTACTTAGCATTGCGAAAGTCAAGTACTAGTCGAGATTTTCGAGTTGCATTTGATAACACATAGCCGATTTTCACATACTTATGTACTATGTTGTTTAGGCTAGAGTTCTTATGAAGTTTCAATCTCAAAATTTAAAATTTGGAATTTTCGCCAAGTCGGCCTGAAAATGCAAATAAGCTGATGATTATTAAACAGAAATGCTTACATCAAGCTTTAAAAAGACTCACGCATTTTTATTTACACGTGTTTTTGTAAATCAAATCACAGCAAGAGGGGGTGAAAACTCCTCAAACTAACTTAATCTTATTTACTTTGGCTCCATTAAATTGAGTGCATCATTGTCGAAGTGTTTTAGCTAAAAATTCATCGAATATTGACATAACGTAAGGAACTCTCAGTTTTATTCATAATGTAAAGTCTTAAAAAACTTCACCCATTTTTCATGGGAAAGTTTTTCAGTAATGCTTTCATTCTCAAAATATAGGCACATACATAATTTTAGTTTTTGAAATATTCACCCACTACTGTTTCGGTTTATGAGGTCACTGAAAATTCGAGGATCATAGATTTTTTTCCGAGAATTCCGGTATAAATTCTTGATATAAATCTATAAACGAGTTTTAGAGTTTTTTCTTTTGGTCATCCGGTAGCCCTAGTTTAAGTTCTTTATAAAAGAAGAGTATCAGGATACCGACTTCAATTTGAGCTTTGTTATGATGATATACATATATAAATTCGCAATTCAAAAAAGAAAAGTAACTTTTCTTGAACGCCTGGATCTCACTATCGTTACTGAATTTTATTCATTTTTCTAATAAGACTTGGAAAAGTTTTGGGATTGCTTAGGCGCCACGTCTACTGATGCAAATCAGTTCAGTTTGCTACTTAAAGTAACTTATATCATAGTATTAAATTGCATTATGATCGCTAGCATAGTTGAACAAATATATTGTTTAAGTATATAAATGAAAAAGTCACTTTTTACACAATTTTTTTCAAAAACAAATAATATATTGTTGAAGGTTTTTTTTTAATTTTGTGGCTTCGTGTACTGGCGCAATCCCGCTCAGCTTCGGTCTAGAGAATGTTTATGACTCCAACTATCCTTAAGCTAAATTTCATAACGATTACTACTTTAGTTCAGTACAACCATCGATTAGAATTTGTTTTTGTGTCACAGGTGCCATGACCAGTCATGCAATCTTACCCACTCTTGAAACAGCAAAGTTTGATGAAAACTTATGTTACCATATCGAAAATTTGATGAGCAATAATTTTGAACAAAAAACACGGATAGAATTATCGGTAAAACTAAAAATATGTTAGCTTATTACATAAAATGAAATTGATTTATTTGATTGCTTGTATTCAATTACATACTTTGGAATTTGTGAGGTAATCTTTGTTTGTATGTACTGCTCTGATGGAGATTTTTAAGCTACCTGTAGCTCAGAATTGAGTTAACGAATGACCAGTGATTGCTTTTTTAATGCAACTGTACTTTTTTTTTAGTACATTCGCATTGACAAAGGTTTCTAATATACAGACATTATTAATTGTGCTATTTTATTAAGATTGAAATATAGCTTTCTTTTTTTCTTATTTTCCAAAAAAGGTTAAGTTCAAACTCCAAGTAGTACATTCCGACGAAAAGTTCATATGCCATCACTGATATAGAATCCATTTTTTTATACAATTTTTTTCTCATTATGAGCCAGGAAATAAGCTCCTAAGATATTTGTCTCCTAACTGAATACCCTATGTAGGAAAAAAATATTATTCTCTCTTATACATATTCCATTAAATAACGTTTTTTTACAGCTCATAAGATAGCTTAGTTGAAGAAATTACTGGATTTAGTGCTCATCAATTAAAATTAGATTATTATCTCTCATGTAAAAGTAAATTAATACATAAGTACAAGCTAATTTTTGTTAATTGTTTTGTGTCTCAAAAAATTTTTCTTAAAATTATACTCTAATTAGAGCTGAAAATTAATTAATATTTTATTTCTAAATAAATTACTTAAATATGCAGTTTTGTTGATTTTAGTGAGTTCCTGTTGATGTGGTTGTAATCGAACGGGTTTCTCGTCTCCTCTCGTCAAGCTTCTTCTCCGAAGTGTTAAATAATAAATCCATCCACAATTGACGCGGTTTTTCATCAAGCAACACGAAAAAGATAAATAGCACAAAGCCTTGCAATGTTGCAGTGATGCAAAATAGATATGAAAAAATGATACCGGCTCTCATAAATGCAAATATTCCAAATATCCATGATAAGCCCAATAAAAAAAAGAGCAGAACCGAAAGCCGAATTTGCTTCTTCACCATTAAGCGCTCATTCTTTTGAGTTGATTGATTTAGCGAATGTGAAATGCTATAGAAGACGTAAATAAAAATTACCAAATTCGCAATGGTAATTAGTCCAACTGGTAGAATTACACCAAATGTTAAACCATATCCAGATGGATAGCAAAGGGCTCCAGCATTTTCTATTTGCTCCTCTGTTGGAATGTAAGAGTGTGGATCAATGAGAGCAACCAACAAGGTCGGTATCAGTGGTAATCCCCAGGCGGCTAGAGCGGACTTGAGTATGTAATGCTTTGGGCGTGCAACGCCAATAACTGTGACGTAACGTTGAAACTGCAGAAATGCAACAATTAGCATCCATGTAAAGAGTACCAATAGCGAATATTGCATCAGAGCGCCCAGCAGTACACAACTCACATAAATGCGTTCTTCTACCAGATACTCAGACATATCATCCGTATTGACGAATACAAAGAGTATAATTTGGAACGTCAATGCCAAACAGAGATTCAACAATACCTTAGTGGATGCATTTTTACGCCAACTGGGAAAAATTAACGCTGTCAGCCAAATACCCATTAGTCCTAGTAGTGAGAGAGAGCAGCCCAGCAATGAAATGATATCCAGCGCACTCTGATGCAGTGGAGTAATAAGTATATTATCGCTGGTATCGCTCTGTCTATAGCTGCCGCCGACTAGAAATGAAAACTGTGTCAAGTGATAACTGCCGCAGAGTATGACTTGCATTCGCTGGGCATTTGGCGGCGATTGTACACCGTCATTGACCCATGTGTTGTAGTTCCAGTAACCACAGCCAGTGCCATCAGCGGGTAGAGAGTTGGAGAAATGTTTGTTCCGCAGGATAAAGGGCAAAACTTCACTGAAAGAACCTAAAAATAAATAAAGAAGTTTAACATACATAAGTACTATATTTGCTTCAAAAGCTTTAAATTAACATTAATCATGAGCAGTGCTGCCCAGAGAACGAGCAGGTGCTTAAAGAGTGTCCCTCAGTGTGTGTCCCTCAAAAAATGAAAATGCGTCTATGGTTTCGATAGTGCAAGGAATTAATAAATTTTTTTACGCAACAGCAATGGACTTAAACTGCTCAACACCTCAACTGGACTAATGAGCCACTTAATTCAGAACCCATGTACTTCGTGCAATGGAAAACAAGAGAAGCTAAATGTATGTGGGAATTTCAGAGTAATCAAGAAAATTATGACTAATTACCCTCACTTTTGTAAAAAATGCTTGTGGAATCTTACTAAAAAACGTTAATAACGGATGAGAGTAGAGCTAGAAGGGGACTCTAGCCACGCACTTACAGGGAGGCCCATTATATTTTGTGGATGAAAAATGAGTACCCTTATTTTGCTCTCCAAAGCAATTTTTTACATAAAAAAAACCGTTGTGTCAGTTTTAAACCAGACCAGGGCACGCAAAGTCTTAATCCAGCGCTGCTGTAAATTTGTGAAAGTGATAGCAAACTACACTTTTTTTAACATTGAGAATAAAAGTAGGTGCATATGATAGAATTGATGAATTTTGGAAAAGATAATGACCGAATCCATTTCAAATCACGCAGTCTGACTGATTTCAAATTACGGAATTGGTTGCTAATAAAATATGTTGTTTTTAAGATATGTTGTTATTAGAATTTAATACAAAATGTATTACAATATTTTGTAATATATTCAAAAGTTCAAAAGTAGATAAAAATTGTATTAAAAATCTTTCTAATACTTCGTTTGTATTAACATTTATTCCAAGATTTCTATTTTTTTTTTTAATAAAGCAGGATTTCTATCCAAATCAAAATAATTCACTTTTCTTTTTTGATTCTAATGGACTTCTCATTTTCTATTAATCTATTAATCTTTAAAAAATTTTGAAAATTGGCGGAAAATTGACATTGGTTATGGAAATAAGCCAGGTCGATTTTCTTAAAAGATCTCACCTTTTTTTCGCTTTAAATTTAAGAATATATTTGCATCATTATGAGGAAGAAATGACATGAAATTATGCGGGCCAAACGGCATTTAAGGTCAGCAGAATTTTTTTTCTCAAAATCGAAATTTAAATTTTTTTTTTTATTCAACTCTGCCAAACATTCTACGCTACTATTTTCAAAGTAAATAACAAAAGCAACATTGCAAATTACGTTTTGCAAATCGCTATTGCTTTCTGAATACTAAAATCTTACCGTTATTTTCATAGTAACTTTTTATCATGATAAATATGTAAATATATTGTACGCACATATACAGACCATGGCAAAACGGTAGCACAACTAGTTTTCGGTGTTTTAAAGGATTTACAACAATTATTTAAAGTTTGTTTTCATAGTATATACTCGTATTCTTAAAGCTAAGGAAATAAATAACTTATAAATAACACTAGTTTACAAGAAAAAAGATCTGGTTTCTCATACACTTTTTTCGACGTATTTTGGGGCGTAGATTCCAAAAATGGCAACCATTTTTTTTTTTCTTAAGAATCGTTTTCGAGATATCCCTAAAAAACCCCTTTTTCGGCACTTTTTTCATTTATTTGACTATATCTCCATGAATTTTTTTTCGACTCAAAAACGACTTTCAGCTTTCGAAAGATATTTGTATTTCCTTTCTAACGATATGCTTTTTGTTTGAATCGGATAATATTTAATGGAGTTACAAGCGCTCAAAGTTCAAAAAAACTGACTTTTTTGGTCTTTTTTAAAAATCACTAAATTTCAATTGCTCCATTTGAATGAAAAATTCCTTCTTTTTCATATTTTTAAAATTTTAAATGATAGACTATCCTTTTACAAATATTTTAAGTATAATTTGGCGGAAATCGGACAAAAAATGTAGAAGTTATTCGTGAAAACAGAAAAGCACTTGCAATAAAATTGAACGAAAATACGAAATACGAATACGAAAACGTTTTTGAGTCGAAAAAAAATTCATGGAGATATAGTCAAATAAATGAAAAAAGTGCCGAAAAAGGGGTTTTTTGGGGATATCTCGAAAACGATTCTTAAGAAAAAAAAAATGGTTGCCATTTTTGGAACCTACGCCCCAAAATACATCGAAAAAAATCTATGAGAAACCAGATCTCGAGATCAAGCCCGAATTTGTAAACTAGTGTTATCTGTCGAAAAAATGCATGCATTTTTGAATTAAACTAAAAACTCAATTTTAAGGTGCGACAAAACGATTGCACAAAATTTTTATAACTTAAATTCGTTCTAGGTATTATAAAAAAAATAAAAGTAAAACATTATTTTAATAATGGGTGAATCCTCTTTTATTCTTTACCACTTCAGTTATTTGCTTTTGTTAGGATTAAAATAGCTAGAGGTCTAATATCCTGTTTTTGAGCTCGTGGACGGACGAGACGTAGAACTACTTAATTTCCGATTAAATTTAAGTAGTCCACGCTTGTAATTTTTAGGGCACAAACTTTATTTCGTATTTTCCGATTTCAGCCCATATATTGATACTATCGTTATATGAGCTGCAATTGGATTCCAAGGAAAAATCGAAATAAAGTTTATGCTCAAAAAATTAAAAGAGTGTATGTACTTCTTAAATTTAATCGGAAATGAAATAGTTCTACGTGGGCAGCAATTAACCAGAGGTTCCATGGTATTTCGGCAGGATAATATGGCTGCTCATACAGCAAAAAAAGTAAAAGAAATTTTCTAAGATCGCCAGCTCAAAAGTCAAAAGTCCAGGGTAAAGTTTTGAGCATTTTACACTTAGAAGGTTTAGTACCGATTATCACTCGATGGGGCGCGTTGACAAAATCGTGGATGCTGTTTTTACTTATGAAAGTGATTTAAATTGCAGTTAGGTTGAGCTTGAATCCGATATTAAATTGTAGCATCAGTACTCTTGTAAAACCGATTTCAAAGATGCTTTGAATGTAATGGAAGCTTTGACCATTATCAAAACCAAAAAAATGGAATCGTTCTTCCCAAGCATCACAATATTACTGCAAATAATTGCCACAATTCCAGTGACTTCGACAACAGCAAAACGAAGTTCTTCTGTGTTAAAACGATTGAAATCGGATTTAAAATCTACAATGACAGAAGATCGTTTTAATGGATTGGCTATGGGGAATATTCATAAGGAAATCGATATCAGCTCAGCTAAAATTGCTGAATTATTTTGCCAGAAGAAACCTCGCTTGAAACCCTTGACTGGACTACGGATTAGATTGTTGTGATATGCCAAAAAACTTAAACATTGCTCGTTGAATAATTCAATCGATATGTATTTTCATTAAAAAATATGTTGGCCCCCCCCCCCCTGAAGGAAATCCTAGATCCGCCACTGACACTAGATAATATTACTAAAAAACAGTAAATATGGAATTTAAAAAAAAGCTCTAAGGATTTTTTTATTTTTAATTTAGTTCGACTATAAATAATTTCCCAAATATTTCCCTATTCAAGTTTTTGTTGTAACTCAACTTGTCATTTAAAGTTGGTTAAAGCCCACCGTGGTATATCAACATAAAGGTGGAAGGTGAAGTAGGATCTCTAGTATACATATATAGAGGTAATTATCTTTTCGAAATACAACCGAAAACGCTACGTTTAGCGGATACAACAGTGCAATATCCAGGCAGCGCGAGGCGCGCAAGCATTTTCAACGTTCAAAAGTTCACGAAACCTATTGCCACCCCATTTGCTATTCTTAATATTCTGAAAGCTAATAAATTAAGATGTTACATAAGCTTAGTTAAAAAAATATTTAAAAAAAATTTTTCAGGTGCAAAAACATTTTTAAATTGGAAAATTTTTCTAAGCAAAAATTTTTCGAAAGAACAAAGAATTTTTTTTGGTAAAGAACATAAAAAAATCTATTGGAATCACTCATTACAGTTTTTAATTTACAAATGAAATTTAAAAACTGAATTTTCATAAAAAGGGCCGTCCATAAATAATGTGTGTTAAAATAGGTGGGGTGGGGGTCCGGAAAAATCTCACCAAGGAGGAGGGGGTCAACGAAAATCTAACGTCGATTTTTTAATGCAGAGAGCATACATTATTATAGCAGATAACATTTAAAAATTATAAGGAAAGTCTCACGCTGGGAGGGGGGAGTCCCGCCAAAACTCACCAAATCTCACCAAGGGGAGGGGGGGTCCAAATTTTCAAAAAAAAAACCTCACGTATTTTATGGACGTCCCCAAAGACGTTCTTAGAAAAAATGACCAAGATTTGTATTTTGGAAACTAATAACGTTGGAGCGAAATCCTCCCTGAATTAAATTGATCTGTACTAACTACATGTGAATGAAATTTGAACAAGATCGGAGAATAAAAATTTTTCACTTGGTACGCTTGGTAAATTTTACCCTTTATGTTGTTTTTTCGCTAACTATACTTCTGCGGGTTTTGAATGTTTTTTGTTGGTTTGAGTTTGCATCTCTTTTATGGGGGTAGTCCTCGTAGAATTATAAAATGTTAGTATGTAGAAAGCAAGAACGAGTTGCAAGAAGTAAGTTGCACTGTTGCTTTTGTTATTTACTTTGAAAATAGTAGCGTAGCGTTGAAATCTCGATTTTGTGAAGAAAAAAATTCTACTGTCCTCAAATGCCATTTAGCGTGTATTTATTTCATTTAATTTCTTCCTCACAAATATGATAAAAATCCTAAAACTCTTTGGGAAAAAAAAGGTGGAGTTTTTGAGAAAATTAACCTATCATAACCAATGTCAAAACTCTGCCAATTTTCAACCATTTTCAAAATTATTTAAAGATTCCAATAGGAACTGAGAAGTTCCTATCCAGTTCCAAAAGAGAAAAATTAATTATTTTGATTTGGATGGAAATGCCGCTTTATTGAAAACAATTATGGTGGTTTTTCGATTTTGGATACCTAAAATTAAAATGCGAATAACTTCGTTAAAAACGTTCTTCTCCAAATCAAGGAAATACGTGCCCTCTTGTTTCCTCTGAAAAACAACATATTTTATAGGCCAACATTCCCGCAATTTGTAGTCAGTCAGTCTGCATGATTCGAAATATACTTGAAAAGTCTGATTTGACGTGCTTTGAGTAAGAAATTTTTTAAGTTATTATGTAGGAAATACTTTTTAATTTTTCAATTAACATAGATGAAGATAAACGTTTTTCGATGTTTGTCCAAAAGTATGAAAAATGGACTTGGCCGGTTTTGAAACCGGGCGGCTCATATCTCAATGATAAGTATTACATACATATATTTGTCGTCCTACCTATTTTCTGCATTAACTTGTACAATATCTGCTTTATTACATTATATGAAAAGTTTTCACTCCGAACCTGCCGCTTTGGGGATTTGAGACGGGGACTGAGACGTACTTGTAGCAGCTTTGTTTTGGGTGCGCCAAATTTTTGTGCTAATTTTCACCCTTCAGTGCTCTTCACAATATTATAGATTTGTTTACTATTTCTCCGACTTGGGTATACTGATCACTCAATATCTATTTTGCTCAAAAATTGGTCAGAATTTTTTTTTTTTTTCAGATAAAATTTTCCAAAATTTTGAATTTGCAAAATTACTAAATAATTTAAATTTTTTTTTTCAGTTATAGGTCACTTAAAACTTTTATCGAAATTTTTCGCATTTTCCTCCATTAAATAACTCAACATAAATTAACTCGAATACTGAAATTTTTTAGTTTTCTTTTTGAGTTTTAATTATCAATGACTACAATATTATTGAAAATTTGGCTCACCTGTGTGTCCTGGTATTGAGATTGAAATAATTTTACTCATTGGCTTTCTAAAGAGCTGTGTGCGTTTTTCAATGAAAAAACAATCCGAGGAGTAAACTTTCAGAACAATCATTGGTTTGCGGTCCAACGAACTGCTTATATTCTGCCAAAGGCTATGGGGAATAAAAGTGGCCAATTGTACTTCTGGCTCCCGTAACACATCTTCCGCAGTCTCATTCCAAGTAATAAAACGATAAAGAAATTTACCACCAGCTTCCTCATACAACTGATATTGTGGATGCGTTTTTGAAACTGTTGCATTCAAATTATACAAAGCAATGCCGGTAATTTGAGCGCAATCCGGATTCACAAAAAATACGCTAATAGCACCCGAGAGATGAGCACGAACCCCAATTTTTGGGAAATTCACAGTTTCAACAGCATGATAAACTTCGGTGTGGTTTCCTGAGAGTGGTGGAAACATAGTTGTTAGAGGACTTGCTGTGGTATTAGTTGTATTATCTGATAAGGTTCTGGAGACCAACAAACTCTCACCATTACAAATATTTTGAGAGTTATGGTCCACCAAATTAACAAGATCATCCATATACTGTTCGAATGAGTCTAATAGTGAATTTGTGGCATTTATTGTATTCGAAAGGCGAAGAGTTGTAGCTTGTGTTGACATTAGACGACTACAAACGCTAACAATGTCATGTGCTAATTCTGGTTCCTTTGCCTGTGCAGACATTTCACGCAATATTTTTCCAAAATAATGTACATCGGCTGGTATGATTTTTTCTGGAGTTTCTAAGGCTAATGATACACGCTGTAACAATCGTTTACGACCTCGAATACCCTGTTGCGGAAAAGACTCCCCTGAAATTTCATCATGCAATTCGCTTAATGATGCAGTTGCAATACGCTGTTGAACACGACTTATGCAACGTACTTTCGGCCATTTCGATATATCCTCCCATTCGGCCTGCCCAGTGGTGGTATTGAAATTGCATGCTCTTGTGACGGGTAATCCATTTGGGTGTAGACAAAGATAACGCGTTGCTGCGCGCTCTCCCATTTTAGCTCTATTCCAGGTATTCGTCATCGGTGTGGTTTCAGTGCTATCAGCGGCAAGGTACTCATGGTGAAATACTTCCGGTTGACAAAAGCGTTGCCTTTGTTTGGGCTGTGATATCGATGTTTGATTTTTACGCGTATTGACGTCATTACCTTGCACAGGTTTTTTTAAATTTTTCCATAAACGGTTCTGTAAGTCTGTTTGATTTAATAATGATGATGATGATGACTCTGCTTTGACAATCTTATCAAAGAAGGGTCTTTGTTTATTTGACTCTTTGTTTTCACTTAGGTTTTCTTCACTATAATCTGATTTTTCTGCATCGCTATCGTCACTTTTCGCCTCATGTTTTTCGCGTTTGTTTTCTGCTTCGCTTGCGGCACTCACAATATCCGATTCTACTGATGTCTTTTCTATAAGACGTATATTGGCCCAAACGCAATGCGTTACTACCAATAGTGTTATTATGTGTGCTAAAATTAGTTTGAGTTTCATATTTTTGATCGGTTTTATTTATTTGGACTCAAGCAACTTCTTTAATTTAGCTTAAATTATATTTTGGCAGTTTGCCTCAGATACTTCACTATTTCACTTCCTACTATTGTGTTCGATTACTTAAAAATTTTGCTTTTGTTTAAACTCGCGTTTACGCAACTGAACTCGGTCATAACTCGTGTCTAACTAAAACTAATATTGGCATTACACTGACATTGTGTACTGGCGATCGCGTTGCTTTTTACCCGATATATCAAAATCGCTTTGCTTAACTTATCTTTATTGATAAATTTGCTCGCTATACTACGAGTTGTTTATTTTTGAATTGCAATAACAATCATAATAAGTCATAGGTGGGCCAACTTGACAGCGCACACGGTGGTATTGAACGCGAAAAAAATTTGCCTAAGCTAACGAAAGACTTATGGGAATCATTTCCTGAACGCTCTGATAATTAAAAAAAACACCGAGAACTAAGTCCCAGCTGAGGGTTTATTTTTCATGTAAAAATACTGCCGTACTAAGCGAAAAAGAAGTATCTCAAAAAAATATTCGAGATTCTTATGGCATCGGATAGCTTAAGAAATTACGCGTCTAATAGAATACTCCAAATGTTGGCATCTTAATTCAATCATATAAAAAATCTACAAAGAAAATTTCCACCATCTCAATTCTACAGGTATTTCAACAAATTGACATAAACAAAACATCAATTATCTCGAAATGAATTTTTTTGAGATACGTCTTTTTCGCTTAGTACAGCAGAATAGAACAAACAAAAAAAATGTTTTTTGTTTGCTTTGAAAGCAAAAAAACAAAAAATAAAAGATAAAATATACATTTCTTTTGTGTTATTTCACCATTTTTTTTCAAAAATATTGTGAAAATTTCAAAAAAAAAAAATACTTTTCGGTCTAAATACTTGCGAAAATTCATTTTCTTCTTTGTTTTATTATGTGGGTTTTTAAAGAACTTTTTGCTAACAGAGCCCAAAAAACAAAAAAAAGAAAACAAAAAGTTATGATTTCTCATTAGTTTTTAGACTGAAAAGAATCTCTACTTATTTAATTTTTTTTGATATTTTTCTGTGAAAAATGGTGAGTTTTACAAAAAAAATTGACCATCAACTCGTATTTCATTCTCGAATCTTTCGGTAGCGTAGGCAAACTTTTTTGGCGTTCAAGACCACCATGTACAGTTGTCGGCGAGCAACTTCGCGTATCTGAAGCATTTCAAACTTCATTCACACATTTTTCATGTGATTGAAAATGTGAACCGTATAGTTACATATATACGAAAGGGTTTTTTTTTTTGTAGCGTATATACATACATTTACATATATTTGAGCACTAGCAAATGCCCGCGACTTTGTACGCGTAGCCTGTTTTTCTGCGAAGGCAAACAATTTACTTTTTTAAATAGATCTACAGCACTGCCGTACTAAGCGAAAAAGACGTATCTCAAAAAAATTAATTTCGAGATAATTGATGTTTTGTTTATGTCAATTTGTTGAAATACAGTCTGTCAAGAAAGTGTTTTCATAAGCAATAGTAATATTAAAAACAGTGTTTTTTTGGAAAATTAAGGCATTTATTTTCTTTTTATTTATACACGAACCAGCCGCAAAATCTTTCCTTATTTTGTAAAAATTAAAAAACCTTATTTTGATTTTGCTTATTGTTTTAAAAAACTTTTATTTTTATTTATTTATTAAAAACACAATTGGATGCATTTCGACCAGCCTGCTGGTCATCTTCTGCAACACGAATGAAATTGAAATTCAAAAAATAATTGTAAACAAAGCATTCTATGCGAAATGTGAAAAAATTACATATGTCAATAACCTAACATATATGTACATACATTGAGATTGACAACGGGTAAAAAAGAATTAGAAAAACAACAACAAGAAACAAATAAGAAAAAGAGTGTTTCAAAAAATATTTCAAATTAGTTAATTTGGAGTGTTTCAAAAAAATTTTTTTTTAAAATATATAAAAAATTTTTTCTTAAATTATTTTGTACTGCAAAAATTAAATAAATCTGAAATAATATTTCCTTTGTCTAAATTTATAGCATTTCTATCTTTTTGTATGTAAATGCTTTCATATGCATCCAATTTGTTGTAATCATTCACATGTTTTTTTAAAAATACATTTTCTTTAGAAAAGTTCCAATGTGAATTATTAAGAACATGATCCGCAAAGGCTGACTTCTTTGGCTGATTTTTTTCTATGTAGCTGACATGCTCTTTGAAACGTTTTCCAATCCCTCTTCGTGTTTGGCCGTAATACTTTTGTTTGCAGTCTCCACATTCAATTTCATAAATCCCGGCTTTGTCTAAATCGGCGATTTTGTCTTTTGTTGAACTTAAATGTTGCTTAATTTTGTTGTTGTTTTTAAATATGACATTGGTATTTAAAAACAACAACAAAATTAAGCAACATTTAAGTTCAACAAAAGACAAAATCGCCGATTTAGACAAAGCCGGGATTTATGAAATTGAATGTGGAGACTGCAAACAAAAGTATTACGGCCAAACACGAAGAGGGATTGGAAAACGTTTCAAAGAGCATGTCAGCTACATAGAAAAAAATCAGCCAAAGAAGTCAGCCTTTGCGGATCATGTTCTTAATAATTCACATTGGAACTTTTCTAAAGAAAATGTATTTTTAAAAAAACATGTGAATGATTACAACAAATTGGATGCATATGAAAGCATTTACATACAAAAAGATAGAAATGCTATAAATTTAGACAAAGGAAATATTATTTCAGATTTATTTAATTTTTGCAGTACAAAATAATTTAAGAAAAAATTTTTTATATATTTTAAAAAAAAATTTTTTTGAAACACTCCAAATTAACTAATTTAAAATATTTTTTGAAACACTCTTTTTCTTATTTGTTTCTTGTTGTTGTTTTTCTAATTCTTTTTTACCCGTTGTCAATCTCAATGTATGTACATATATGTTAGGTTATTGACATATGTAATTTTTTCACATTTCGCATAGAATGCTTTGTTTACAATTATTTTTTGAATTTCAATTTCATTCGTGTTGCAGAAGATGACCAGCAGGCTGGTCGAAATGCATCCAATTGTGTTTTTAATAAATAAATAAAAATAAAAGTTTTTTAAAACAATAAGCAAAATCAAAATAAGGTTTTTTAATTTTTACAAAATTTATTTTCTTATTTATTTAATTTTTTTTAACAGTTCATTAGCATTGTACAAAAAGTGACAACATCTCATAAAAATAATTTTTCATTTAGTAGAAAAACATAAAAAAATAATAAAAACTTAAAATGAATTTTAGTGTCAAGAAAGTGTTTTCACATTTCATTTTCAAGAATATTTCATATGCAATAACCTGACTAATAGTCGATATGATGACCTCCAACGATAACAACCTTCTGGAGCCTCGTTTGCATGCAAACGGACGCGTTTGTGAGCATTTCGTTTTTTGCCAATAAAACGAATTTGTTTCGAATTCGTAACGGACTTCAAAAAAAAATTTTTGTGTCTTAACGAATTAGAAATGTTTGAAAAGTCGAAAAAAACTAAAATTTTTTTTAACACTGAAATTAATAATCCGTTATCGGATTCCGTTACGAATTCGTTTCGAACTTTCGTATGAAATTCCTCTCGAAAAAACGGAAGGTCCGTCCGCATTAACGAATTCGTTTCGACTTCGAAACGGACTTCAAATACGAATTCGTTTCGAAACGAATTCAGTGTTAAAAAATACTAGTTTTTTTCGACTTTTTAGACATTTCTAAATCGATAAGACACAAAATATTTTTTGAAAATTTTTCCAAAAAAATTTGATCAGTTTTATGAACAGAAAACGAATTCGAAACGGATTCGTTTTATGAACAACAAACGAATTCGAAACGGATTCTAATTTCAGTGTTAAAAAAAAATATTAGTTTCTTCGACTTTTTAAACATTTCTAAGTCGATTAAGAATACATTTTTTTTTTTAAATTTTACCGGGACTTAGAAAAATTTTCCAAAATTTTTTTGTTTTTCCAAAAAAATTTGAGTAATTTGAGTTTTTTGAACTTTTAAGCAATTTTAAGTCGCTTAAAACATTAAATTTTTTTTATGAACAAAAAACGAATTCGAAACTGATCCGGTTTATGAATAAAAAACGAATCCGAAACGAATTCGTATTTGAAGTCCGTAACGAATTCGAAATGAGAGAAGATATCATTCGCCTTTGACATATATTTTAATATATGACAGGTAGCCTAGAAGGTAGTGCGCATGACTATGAATCGTTGGGACATGGGTTCGAGCCTGACTTTGGAAATTTGTAAATCGTAAGTAAAATTTAATTTGATAATAAAATAAAATTATATGCAATAAAGTCTTACAATTTGCATATTAAATAATTTGATAATTAAATAAAATTATTTTTTTTTATAAACAAAAAAAAAAATTTGTTTTATGAACAAAAAACGAATTCGTTTTATGAACAAAAAACAAATTCGAAATGAATTCGTATTTGAAGTCCGTTACGAATTCGAAACGAATTCTTTAATGCGGACGATCCTTTCGTTTTTTCGAGAGGAATTTCATACGAAAACGAGTTTGAGACGAATTCGTAACGGAATCCGTTTCGGATGAATAGTACGAAGAAACGAATTCGTTTCGAATCCGAAACGAATTCGTTTGGCACACTGGGTTAGTACACATTATCACACATGTTGTCCAACATCAATGTTCGATAATGTGAAGAAAGGACCGCTTGACACACATGTTGGATGGATTTCCTAACCTCTGTGAACTGACTGTCAAGCCTAGTGAACAATTTTCATTTTAAATAGGATTTCATGCAGTTCACTTCGATGTGGATGCTCATAAATTGTTCTGCAATTGAAGTTTGATGGCATGCACGAAAATGTGAACGCAAAGCAATATTGACTGTCACCCATGTTGTCCAGCCATTTAGGACAGCATGTGTGTTTTCTATTCTGTGAACGTACTGTAATTTTTTTTCATTGCCCAGTGTGCCAAACGAATTTGTTACGAATTCGAAACGAATCCGTTTCTTCGTACTATTCATCCGTTTCGGATTCCGTTACGAATTCGTCTCGAACTCGTTTTCGTATGAAATTCCTCTCGAAAAAACGGAAAGATCGTCCGCATTGACGAGTTCGTAACGAATTCGTTTTATGACTAGGGCTACCAGATGCGATACTAAAGTAGCAAAAGTGCTACTTTTGCTACCTTGTTTTTGGTTTTGCTACTTTCCATGTTTGCAGTGTAAAATAAAATATTTGAACTGAAGTGATGACCTTTTTTTTTTTTTTTTTTTGGTCATCAAAGTTATTTAAATTATTGTTTTAATTTTTTAATTTGCTGGGTTTTTTTGTTAGGAAGTGATTACCTTTTTTTTTTTTTTTTGCTCATCAAATATTTGTATGAAAATTAAAAAAAAATTAAGGTTTTCATTTACAAAATTCGAAATTGATATGTGCTACTTTTCTACTAAGGATGTGCTACTTTTGTACTAAGGCCATCTGGTAGCCCTATTTATGACCAAAAAACGAATTCGTATTTGAAGTCCGTTACGAATTCGAAACAAATTCGTTTTACTTACAAAAAACGGAATGCGCACAAACGAATTCGTTTCGCGTCCGTTTTTGTGCACATTGGGAACTTGCCATTAAACGATTTGTTATGCTTACATACTTCTTTCTATGTGTGAAATTAATTTTTTTAGCAATTTTAAAACTTTAATATTTTGATATTTAACAAGAATATCGTAATAATGCTATGTGGGAACCAAGCGTCTAAGAAAGATGACTAAAAAAGTTTGATCAAAATTGATTCAGTAGATTTTGCGTGAATCCCCTTCATCGAAAACGGCTATCATTTTATTTATATAGATTGGAACTGAAGAAAATGCTCCCAAATTTTTAATTTCGTCAAACCTGTAAACCGAAAAATCAGTTTGTTTTCCATGAAAAACAGGATTTTTGAAATTATTTTTTCTTTCTGTTTCATAGGGCTATGTTTTACCATTGGACTTAAAAAAAATTCTCTGAAAATTTCAGCTTCCTAGATCGAATTCGTAAACGGTGCAAATAGAGTTTTTTTTTCCATATACTTAATAAACATGAAAAAACGTTGTTACCACGTTTATATGGGTAAAAAATTCAGTTTGCGGCGAACACAGGTTTGCTCTAGGATGTTAAATTTTTGGTAGGTCCAATGCTTAAATATGGCCTATGGACACGTATAAGAAACATCTTCGAATACATTTGCTCGCATTTTGATTTGCACGAATAATCTGGGCGTGGTTTTACAACAGAGTGTGGCACCTACAATACAACTAAATACCTTAGCACCTAAGGCAGTGCTACGTGCTAGTGAGTTAATTTTTTTTTATAAATTTTAATGAAATTGGAAAAAACTCTGTGTATGCCGTTTACAGGTTTAAGATAGGAAGCTGGAAGTTTAAGCATAGGCAGAAAAAATAATAAAGTCTATAAAATTTTTAAAAGAAACACCCTAATATACATTTGTACGTTGGCTTATTTATTAATGCTTAGAAGAAATGTTTCGGCAAAAGATATCACCTACTACTTAATCTAGAATAATGTATATATACAACTTGTCAACACGATACATACGAACTGAAGCATTGCATTAAACCAGTCGAAAAGATAACGTACCTACCTAAACTCACAGAAAAAATTTCTATATTAAATATAGGAAACGAGTTTCAGTAATTTCCATATGATGTGTAAATATTATATTCACGATAAAACAATTACACAATTTAACCGTGAATTCTCATATAAAAACAGGTAAAGACGTATAAAAGAGAGTTTCAAGCGTCATTAGACCCAAGTCTCACTTTAAAAGTTGTTAATTTTCTGTGATATTTATACATAATTTAATATAATTGAAAACGATCACTCATTACTACTGTTAACAGAGAACCAGCTTGTCAATATTGACACCATACCATACTTTTGCTCTGATGCCGTATATCTACAATGTGAGTAAGAGAAAAGTAATATCTTATTATAAGCACTAAAGTATGAGAAACTCAAAAAATACCGATTAAGAGAGTGAATTTACATTCATAAGTTCGTGAATTTCTCTACAACGTTGTAAACTATATATTATGTATACAAACACACATTTTGTGTAGAATAACGTAGTTAATATGGCCATATCACACATCGCTGTAGCTATTCCTTAGATTGTAAATAAGCATACAATTTCCTAACAGCTAACAGGGTGTTCACAAAGGACTTAAATTAATTACACGGGAACATCGGGTTTAGGAAATGGTAGGAATACCGCCAATTAATAAAACTTAAAATGCTCCTAGGACGAAGTCCTTTTACAAAACTCAGTATTGCAATATTTAGGTATGTATGTTAGTGATAAAATTATATTCAATTCAATACTCGTACTTTGATTTTGATGGAACGAACATGAAATGCCAACTTAAGTTGAATTTAACTAAAATAAATTCAGGCTCGTGTTCTTCAAATAACAAAAAGTGCAAATAAAATAACTTAAACGGTGTATAAAAAAATTAACTAAATTTAAAAGTTCATGTTCCGAGCAGATCAAGTAACAAAACAAAAAATTATTTTAATTTCAATCACTTTGAACAAGTGAATTTCCCACATATGCTCCGATTACCTTTATAGCACGAAGACTTCACCATACTTCGATTTGTATGCGGACAGAAGGAGTATATATCTATAACTTTAACGCGTCATTTAGAATTTTATGCAATATTGTATACATATTAAATTAGAATTACAATTAAACAAAACATGAATGCATGAAAAAACCAGAGCTTGAAATAAACTTTTATAAAAGTTTTTTTTAGGTAAAAATAAACTTTAAACTTTTATATTTGTGAAATAAAAGTAAAAGTTTCCTTAGAACTTTTATATCCGGAGATAAAAGTTGAAAGTTTTTTTAAACTTATATTTCAAAAAGTCAAAAAAAAACTTTTATTAATAAAAGTTTTTTTTTGACTTTTATTAATAAAAGTTTTTTTAAAAGTTTTTTTTAACTTATATTTTAACAGTCACATGCAAAGAGTTTTTTTTTACTTTTATTTTTCAAAAGGCGAAAATAAAAGTTTTTTTTGTATGAAAAAACGAGGAAAATCCTAAAATAATATTTTGGATCACTAACTCAGCGTTTACACGAGGAAACTCTTGCCGGAAAGTTTCCTTGTTTGTAGGTAGGCAAGAGGGGAAAAACGAAAGGGTGGTGTACAGAATTTTCCGTACCTGCAAACTCTCTTTCGTTCTGTTCGTTAGCTTATATTGAGTAAAGTTTTCTCAACTGAACACACTAAAACCAAAGTTATTAAACTTAAACTTTTTATTGCATAACTTTGAAGATATATTGATCAATATTAAAAAGTTTAAGTTTAATAACTTTGGTTTTAGTGTGTCCAGTTGAGAAAACTTTACTCATTATGCTTTGACTCTACGTTTGTTGTGGTGGATCGACGTAGTAACTGCTATGATATTCACAAGCAGAAAGAAATTCTAGTTTTCGTGTGTAAACGCAAAACAAATTCACAAAAGGGAATGGACAAGAATTTCTTTCATCGAATTTCTTCGTGTAAACCTTGACTAAGCAAAAAATTTCAAATATATCAACTCAATCTTTTGTGCCATTATCAAACTCTACTATGTAAGGTTTATTAGTACTGTTATGTATGAAACAATCTTCATTACAATACAATAGCAGATAAACCATTCTAGTTGATTTTGGCTTGAAAGAAAACAATGTCAGCTCGTTATCATAGCAAAACCATGACGCACCACATTTTGGCGCTTTGACACTACCCAATTTCTTAAGGATTTCTTTTTTGTTCGATCGCAATGTACTCAGTTTGTATGGCTCAAGTAAACGGAATTTAGCGATAGGAACTGTAATGGAGTAATTACTAATGTTAATGTTAATTTGTTTTGAGCCATGGACAGTCTTGGTAAGTCCTTTCATATAATGAGCATCCAGAGGTAAGCCCTCAACTTTTGTACCATACCCTTAACATGGAATATCATCTACTTGATGCCATACAGAACTCACCAAATCTCACCAAAGGGTAGGGGGGAGGGGTTCTGCATTTTCAAAAAAACACTTCACGTAATTTATGGACGTCCTCTTAAGGAAATTAAAACGAGCTTTACTCATACTTGATTTGTATCGAGATCTAGAACGGGTTAAATCGATGAGCTCTTCAGTTGTGAGCAGACCTTGAAACTTTTATACTTTTATTCAAAAAGTTTTCAAAATAAAAGTTTCTTAAAACTTTTTTGTTATAAAAGTTTTTATAAACTTTCTTCAAAAACTTTTATTGAATAAAAGTTTTTCCAAAAAACTTTTTCAAAAAGTTTTTACATAAAAGTTTTTTCAAAAAACTTTTATAAAAAACTTTTTCATAAGAGTTTTTCTGAAAAACTTTTAAAAAAAACTTTTATTAATAAAAGTTTTTTTTAAAAGTTTTTTTTGACTTTTATTAATAAAAGTTTTTTTTAAAAGTTTTTTTTAACTTATATTTTTAACAGTCACATGCAAAGAGTTTTTTTTGACTTTTATTTTTCAAAAGGCGAAAATAAAAGTTTTTTTTGTATGAAAGAACGAGGAAAATCCAAAAATAATATCTTGGATCACTAAGCAAAAAATTTCAAAGGAGAAAACTTAGGATTATTGATAATAAAGTCCAAAGGAAAATACTTAAGATGTTTCTGAAAAGAAAGAAATTTATGATAATTATGAACTTATAATTTTTAGAAAAATTGTGCTTAACGCATCAATGTGAAAAGGCCGAAAATGGATTTTGGAAGTGACAAGTGAGGTCCCCGACCCTCCTAAATGGCATTTTGGACCCATTTTTCGAAAAAAACTTTATTGCACGAATCGATGGGAAAAGGCCGAAAATGGATTTTGGAAGTGACAAGTGAGGTCTCCGACCCTCCTAAATGGCATATTGAACCCATTTTTCGAAAAAAACTTTATTGCACGAATCGATGGGAAAAGGCCGAAAATGGATTTTGGAAGTGACAAGTGAGGTCCCCGACCCTCCTAAATGGGATTTTGGACCCATTTTTCGAAAAAAACTTTATTGCACGAATCGATGAGAAAAGGCCGAAAATGGATTTTGGAAGTGACAAGTGAGGTCCCCGACCTTTCTAAATGGGATTTTTGGACCAATTTTTCGAAAAAAATTTTATTGCACGAATCGATGGGAAAAGGCCGAAAATGGATTTTGGAAGTGACAAGTGAGGTCCCCGACCATCCTAAAAGGGTTTTTGGACCCATTTTTCGAAAAAAATATTACTCGTGTTATAAAATTTTTTTTTCGAAAATTGGGTCCAAAAAACCCATTTAGGAGAGTCGGGGACCTCACTTGTCACTTCCAAAATCCATTTTCGGCCTTTTCCCATCGATTCGTGCAATAAAATTTTTTTCGAAAATGGGTCCAAAAATCCCATTTAGGAAGGTTGGGTACCTCACTTGTCACTTCCAAAATCCATTTTCGGCCTTTTCTCATCGATTCGTGCAATAAAATTTTTTTCGAAATATGGGTCCAAAACACCTCTTTGGAGGGCCAGGAACCTCCCCTGTACTCCCAAAATCCATTTTCGGCCTTTTCCCATTGATGCGTTAAGCACAATTTTTCTAAAAATTATAAGTGCATAATTATCATAAATTTCTTTCTTTTCAGAAACATCTTAAGTATTTTCCTTTGGACTTTATTATCAATAATCCTAAGTTTTCTCCTTTGAAATTTTTTGCTTAGTGATCCAAGATATTATTTTTGGATTTTCCTCGTTCTTTCATACAAAAAAAACTTTTATTTTCGCCTTTTGAAAAATAAAAGTCAAAAAAAACTCTTTGCATGTGACTGTTAAAAATATAAGTTAAAAAAAACTTTAAAAAAAAACTTTTATTAATAAAAGTCAAAAAAAACTTTTAAAAAAAACTTTTATTAATAAAAGTTTTTTTAAAAAGTTTTTTTTGACTTTTTTAAATAAAAGTTAAAAAAAACTTTTACTTTTATTTTCGGATATAAAAGTTTTAAGGAAACTTTTACTTTTATTTCATAAAAATAAAAGTTTAAAGTTTACTTTTACCTAAAAAAAAACTTTTATAAAAGTTTATTTCAAGCTATGGTTGTGAGGTGATTATCCTTCAAAGCAGCTGTTACAATTTAGTGATCATACAATTCATACAATTAGACTGGTGCGCGACTTCAATAAAAATTCATATTTTCCAAAATTATTATAATTGGATTGATTGAAGAATAACATATAAGACAATAAAAAAAATAATTTATGTTGAAGATATTTTGAGAAAGATTATAATAAATGAAAACAAATTATGATTCAACTACGTAATTTATTTAAAGGTTCTTATTTTTATTTGAAATTTATAAAATCAGAAAAAAATGTCTAACCTGCGTCAGGTAACATATTAACCTGATAAATTGTTCTACGGAATTATGTATCTAACCTCAGGGTTTTTACTTTAAATTGAAATAAAAATATCACTACTCTTTACAAGAAATATTACATTTTTCTATTGATTGTTGGGCAACCCGAATGACAGCTCTTGCTGGATGACGCTTTTTTTTGTTTCAATTTGGTTTAGAAAGATAGAAAGACATCAATATGGACAACAGCACTGACATGCGTCATTTTTATTTAATGGGCTGAGTCACTGTACGAAAAATTACGTATTAACAAAAATCTATTTCAATTTCTAGCTAAAATTATATCGTTGAAAAAAAAAACTTAAGCAACAAACCTCTTCTAAAAATTAAAACTTCAAATTTTTTGAAGCACTTCAAGTCATATCAAGTAAATAGTTCGTATCATCAGTAGCTAAAGCGTGTCAAAGTAAAAAGTCATGCAAATAAATGCTTAAGTCACGTTCGAGTAGGTACATAATTATTTAAGAAAAAAACTCTTAAGTGGAATTTAAAAGTTTAGTCGTATCTACATACAATGTTCATGTTTTAAATCGTAACTATGAGTGTACTTTACGGCCAAAGTAAAAATAAATATACAAATTTTCAGCACATTTAAAATGCATTTTTTCATTAAATTATTTCGTATTGATACAAGTAATCTTTTTTGCTAGTTTACGCAAATATTTAAAGAGTATTTGCGCTCGACTTCCATCTCCATCCATCTCCATAATTTCTGCTAACTGAAACTTAATTTGATTTGTATGGAGAACTGGATAATAAATTTCAATACATAATATTTCAGAGAAAAAGAATGTGTATTTTTAAGAAAAAGGATAGTTATTTTGGACCCAATTAATGGTTTATAAAAAATTATATTTTGTTGTAATACTAATGATCGACCAGTGGTTGAAATTCCACTATTTAAATGCTTTTGGTATTAAAAAACTGATATAAAAATAGAGCAATTTCTTGTTATCGCTTTCAAAAATAAAAATCATATCTCCATACTAAATTTCATGAAAATCAGTCGATTAGATTAGCTAAGAAAACATATTTTTCTGTTAGGGGAGTGGCACCACTCACTTTAAAACAAATACTTTTCTCAAGTTTCAATCTATCTCCATACCAAACTTTATCAAAATCGGTCCATAAATTCATTTCTGAAACGTTTTTCCCTGTTAAGGGCGTGGCACCATTCACCCAAAAAATATCTTTACTCAAGATTCAATCTATCTACACACCTTATTTCATCAAAATTGGTGCAGAGTCAGTGACAGTAGTTATTCCTATAATGGCGGTACCTATTTAAAGAACGTGAAAATGTTAATACTTTTTCTTAGGTTCAATCTATTTAATTTGTAATTTTTTTTTTCAAAGCATCAAACTATAGTATTAAAAGTTGACTTCCTAAAATTTCTTGAAACTCTTTTGGCGCCGTGACCCTTGGTGACTTTCAATACATTGAAACGGACAGTCTTTGAAAACGGTCTGCATTCACCAATTGTGGCAATATCACCAATTTCAACGTCTCTGAAGAATGGTGAATAGTGAACACTCATGTTCCTGTGACGCTTCTCAAAACGACTGTATTTACGTACAAAATGTAGATAATCACGCCGAATAACAATGGTGCGTTGCATTTTGTTTTTACGCACAGCACCAGTTAGAATGCGTCCACGAATTCTTACATTGCCGGTAAAAGGGCATTTCTTGTCAATGTAGGTGCCCTCAATGGCATCACGTGGGGTTTTGAATCCCAAGCCAATGTCACGGTAACGACGAAGAGATTTTTTCTTCGCCAAACCGGGTTTTACTTTTCTGTTTAGATTGATACCAAATTGTTTTTGGAATGCCCTCTCGTTCTGATCGGCCATGTTGAAGGAAAAAAAAAAAAAAATCTTCAAACCAAGTTCAAATGGAATCATTTAACCGTGGAAACATATTTTCCTCCACTTTCTATAAAAAATACATTCTGTACTGCTCCTCTTCACAACCTTTCAGGCAAATCATGCATAAATACATACAGACTAAGTGTGAAACCTTCAACAGACTTAGTTCTACTCTAAAACTATAGATGTAGGAAAAAAGTTATTTCCAAAATTGACTAAAAAGTGAAATTTTCCATTGATTTCAATAAAAGTTCCATACGACCAAAGTCGGCTTTACAACTGTACAGCCTTCTATAACCCGACACAAAATATTTTTTATAAAGTTAGAATTTTGATTTCAAAATATTCACTTTACATATTTTAGAGATCATCTTATTTATTTTCAAACATTATTTGTGTTTCGTACCAAATGTACTAACTTTTTTTGGGAGAAGGCTGATACACATAAATTTGGCAACGAAATTTGACACAATATTCTTTTAAATCGTTATATCAAATGATTGTTTCATGTCAGACATACAAACAAATAAATAATATCAATCTGAGTTGAAATTTCAAGCTAATCTTAATCAAGCTTGTTCATATTGTAAGTTAATATTCAATAGCTTTAGGGCAGAACAGAAAAAGTTTCGCCAAATTGTTGTTTTTTTATTTTGAGTACCACTCTTGAATGTGTTTCGATTTTATTTGATTACACAGTACCGAAAAAAAAGGCTTGAAGTTTAAAGATGAGGTACCATACCGTCTGTTTTTTTTGGTGTGCTGAAGAATGAATCCGGGGTCAGAAGTGCTCCATCATACCAGGTTGTCGCTACACCATAGTCTAGAAATGTAAAAACCATCAAAAGCTCACAAAAAAAAAGTTTTGTAGTGGAAATCTGAGGCGTTTAAGTATCAACAAATTTTAGGATAACATAATATATTGACAGGGTGTGAAGGTGCGCATGCTTGCAACTTTACAGCGATATGGCTTCAGGGATACCTTTGGGCGCCAAAGTTCTACATTTTTTCCCACACATTTCAGCAACATAAAAATAGTTCAAATAAAAAACTTACCTTTCTTTTAGTCATTAATAAGAATTTTTTTTTTTTGTGTGTGACAAATTTATTTGTGTGGAAAAATTTATAAGCTTATTTTTTTTCTGGTAAAAACAAATAACCTCTAATTAAATATTTCAATGCCTACAAGACCCCAGCTATGACATGCAATTGACGGCTTAACCGCGTCAAGTGGCAACCCTTTCCGCTCTTCTTTCATTATTAATTCGGTTTCGGCGAATATTACTTATTATTTGGCACAACCATAATTTGTTCGAGTTTTGAATAATTTTTCTGAAATTCAAATTTTTTTGAGTTTTGAATAATTTTTTTGAAATTCAAATCAATCAATCAACTTGAATCCGAAAATTCATTTCGTTTATAAAATTTTTGAAATTGAAAAAAATTTTTCAAATTTGCGGCACAGTGCAGCACAACTCTAGCACAGATTTCTTTTTTTATGTTATAGCCCTATTACCGATGGCGATTCGCCTGAATTTGTCGATTCGCCTGCTATGGCGAATCGCCTATGGCTCGGTATTATGTTTGGCGTATGTACACGTTTGCATACAAAACAATGCTGTCTAAGAAACTTCAAATCTGAAGTTTTGCTGCCAAATTAAAAACAGAAATTGACAGTTGAAAACTTCAAATTTGAAATCGTAAAAATATTGAAATCTAATTTTTACAAGTGAAAAAAATAAAATTAAAATGATAAGCAATGTGGACTTATTTTTTGAAGATAGCTATGAGGTTGTGGATAGCAATATTCAAAGAATGCGGCGGAACATTAGGGACAGCTCGAACCCACTCAAACTGTCTAGTGAAGATTTGTGTCTTACTTCAGGATTACTAAAGAAGCGTTTGTGTATTTATTGGAAACAATGGAAAGCCCATTCGGACTATACGGTCGTAGTACCGTAATTCCAATCTTTTACAACACGCGTGGGTGGACCTAGCAAATTCATCTCAATTGCGAGTTGATCCCACATATCCTTGTTGGTCTTCTTATTCGACCCAAAACTACCAAGTCTCTTTGCTGGTTCAGGATTTTCCTCCATAAGCTTAACTAGTTTATAAAACTGCTGTATATTGGTTTTTTTCATGCTAATAATTAAAAAGTATTTTACATGCATGAATAAAATTGATCCATAAATTTTTATACTGACGTTTTGTTTGTGCTTTCCATGATTGCGATATCTGTACTTTTTGTAAAGTTTTAAAATTTTCTCTATATCTACTTTTGTAAAGTTTTTCAAACATTCAAATATTTGTCACATACAAATTCTGTTCGCCTGATTTTGACATTTCTGGCGAACGAAAGTTAGGCGACTCGCTATAAGTAATATGAACATTTTTGACATTCGCGCAGTTTTGACGTTTGAGGCGAAACAACAGGGCGACTCGCAAACCGTAATACCAATTTAGGCGATTCGCCTAATTTTTCAGGCGATTCGCCATCGGTAATAGGGCTATTAATCTCGATTTCTAGAAATCCATTAAAATTGGGTCAACTTGTACTTGAAATACATACTTTCCAAAAAAAAAATAAAATTATTTTTGGATATAAGATGTATGAGTTTACGGTACAATGTAGCACAACTCAAGCACAATTTTGTGCCACATTAATTTTTTTGAATCTTAAAATATTTTGGCTGAATTTACAGACTTCAATAAATGGTTGGGCAAAATTGCATACGAAAATTTGTTTTAGTCATACAACTTTTTTTTTATTGAAAATTATTATGTATTTCAAATTGGCCATGCAACTTTAGAGCAACTTTAATTTTTTTGGTTGGCTGAACTTACTTTCCTAACATAATTTTAGTTTTCTAACTTTGACAACCTCTCTAGTAAATAAAGTCGAATTTCCGACATAATACTGCAGAAAAAAGATAATAAAAATCATCTGATGTATAAAATTTTAATACATAAAAAGTCAAAGTATGTACTGGAGATGTGCAAACAAGTTTTAATTTTATGCTCTTAACACAAACAATATATTGTATATATAATATATACTCGCAATAAAATAGACAAAAGTCAAAATGTTAAAAGTAAAAAAGTTCAAGCAAATGTCTAAACCCCCTGCACTGTCGCATATTGATTGTCATGCCTTTGCTCGCTTATCAGTTTTTTAGATGTGTTATACTTAACGCTTATCATCGTATTTAACAAGAAACTTCACATGTTATTTCATAAACCGTCTATTCTTATAGCCCTTTATTTCTTTCTTCTCCATGATTACTTATTGTTAGTCATCAAAAAAAATTTTATCAGATATGTTTTGATAAACAAACAAAATAAAATATTTATTGTATTTCATATAGCTGAGGGAAAGAAAAAAAAAGACACCATCGATAACATCGATGTTTTTGACAAAATACAAACATCGATAACATCGGAATTTCCCCCTTCATAAGTTTAATGATTTGAATGTTGACATATTAATTAAACTAAAAACTAAACATGAACATGTTAAAAATTCCCATGTCATATTAATTTTTAATTGAGTACATGAGATTGAAGTAAATGTAAATACATATTAATTATTTTACGAAATCGAACTAAATGTAAATGAAGAATTTCACGCCGAATCGGAATCCATTTTGCTTTTGCATTTCAAATTTTTTTGAAAATTTTCATTCTTTTCAATTTATTATCAAGCTATATAAAATACTTACTATTTTAAGATTTTTTTCGACCTATTTGATTACAAAAATAAAAACTCCAGGCTTTAATATATATTTTAAACTTTCCCAATATTTCGATGAGATCATTCCTCATCTTCAGGAGTGACTTATAAGTAACAATTAATTACACAATTAAATAAATTAACAAGCAAACTTACGTTGAAATCCTAGAAAAGCTCAAAGCAAACTAACCTAACTGTCAACTAACTTTTATTTTTAATTAAATAAGAGATGTACACCCAACCCTCTTTTTACACGGTAGATACGTGTTCCTTAGAAAACCATGCAAAAAAAAAATCACGTAAAAAAATACATGCGATATATGCTAAATTTGGGGATATGTTCCACAACCTTAAATTAACGTGTAAGATGGAAAAAACTTTCCCAAAAACCGGCCAAAAAAATTAATGAATGAAATTCATATTACTTAGAAAACTTAAAACAATTCATTTTTGTGCTTTCTCTTTTAAAGTTTTTCCATCAAAAGGTATTCTTTTTTTTATTAAATTTTCCATCCAAAACACCATATGTTTTTCCGTTTTCTCTAAGGCACGATTTCGACTATAAGAAGATTTTGGAACTGATTTTCGATGCAGAAACTATTGGTTGTCAAATAGAAATCTCATTTTTTCTTATTGTTATTTTAACTTAAACCAAAAGCTTTACCAACAGATGTGGGACCTTCGCCACTCTTTAGACAGTTTTTATTTTATTTTCTAACGAAATTGCACTTCTCTTCGGTATATTTTGTTGTTGTTTATGCATTTTATAAATCGGGTGTGTACTAAAACAAAGATGTAAAATAATATTACATATTTATAGAACTTATCTAAGCCGAATACTTAAACATTACTGTTATTAGTAGTAAAATATTAACATGAATGCAAATTATACTTTGAATTTCACCATCGAATTAAAAAAAAACTTTAATTTGAACATCAACATTTAAAACTAGGAACTAAACGCTTTAACACAAAATAAATACTGAATAACCTAATGTTGTCTTCAAGTTGAAGTGCATTGAAATAAAAAAAAAACTGATTATAACATTCGGGTATTCCCCCAATTGTGCTTTTGTTGCTGTATACATAACTTTGCTGTACAACTTAGAATTAAAATTAAAAAAAAAATTTTTTTGAGATTCGTGCTAGAGCAAAAAATTCGTGTACAAAAAGTTTATTTGCTCTTATTTTTGAACCGTGTTATTTCAAAATCGTGTAAAAAAGTAACGTGTAAAAAGAGAGTGTACTTATATTTTTGGAAATTAACGAAACTAACTAGCTCCGCAAGTAATCAGACTTTTTTGAAGTGAAAACTTCATATGGCACGTTGTGCGGCTGAGGAAAAAAGTATAAGCTCGCGACACCGACCGTCATCGGGATTCCCCGTCATGAATGCGATAGTAAAATTTGAATGTTCTTTGAAGACTTGGGAAACGAACTCGATTTTGGAATTTTGAAGACTTGGGAAACGAGCTCGATTTTGGAATTTTGAAGACTTGGGAAACGAACTCGATTTTAGAATTTTGAAGACTTGGGAAACGAACTCGATTTCAGAAATTTGAAGACTTGGGAAAAGAACTCGATTTCAAATTTGGAAGACTTGGGCAACGAACTTGATTTTGGAATTTTGAAGAATTGGGAAACGAACTCGATTTTAGAATTTTGAAAAATTGGAAAACGAACTCGATTTCAAAAAATTTAAAAAACGTTGCCTACTTTTAGGCGCTATTAATAATTTGCCCCTAAAAGTATGCAACACTTTCCAACAAATTTCAAAAATACCGCCTAAAAGTAGGCAACAATTTTAAAAATTTCAAATAATGTTGACTACTTTTAGGCGCTATTTTTGAAATTTGTTGGGAGTGTTGCATATTTTTATGGGTAAATTATCAATAGCGCCTAAAAGTAGGCAACGTTTTTTGAAAAAATTGGCCCATCAAAGTAAGCAAATTTTTTAAATTTGTAGCATACATATGTTGACTTCCGGTTAGCTGTTGCTCAGTCAGCAAATTTTTCTCTGCTAGCGCAGTCGAAAGCAGAGCCAGCAGCCCAAAGCAGAGAAAAATCTGAAATACCAGGCCACCATGAACCAGCAGCAAGCAAATTTGGTTTTTTGAAAAACTTTAAAACGTTATATCTCGGCTATTACTAAACCAATTTAGACAAATAAGGTGTAACAGTTTTTTTAAGAACAAGCAGATTTTTTTGAAGTCATTTGTATTTTGATAAACTCACTAGATGGCGTTTTAAGCAGTTTGAATATTCTAACAGCCATAACTCGGCAACGAATAAGCCGATTTTGATAAATGTAGTGTCATAGTATCTGTAGGAAGAAGCAGATTTTTAAGTTAAGTTTTAGAAAAATTATGTTTAAGCTATTTAGTCACAGGTCCAGGTACTTTCTTTACCTGATTTTTCTTATACTTACATAATTCGCAATGATGTTTCTTACTGCAATCAGAATAAATTTTTGTTCTCAAACATTAGGAATACTTAGCTCAAATTTAATTATTCACAGATGAGGCTACTGAGCCGAGTATACTTCTTCCAGCAATTTTTGAAGTGAAAACTTTTTACGGCACGTTGTGCGGCTGAGGAAAAAAGTATAAACTCGCGACACCGACCGTCATCGGGATTCCCCGTCATGAATGCGATAGTAAAATTTGAATGTTGTATTGTTTCTTTTAAATAAATATTCCAAGTGGAAGACAAAAAGCTAAGCAGACACACTAACTGACACATTCCATTCTCATTCAACAATTGTTATGCTTACATGTTTGTTTCTTTCAAATTACGCGTTGTTGCGTTGACAAATTGAGAATGAGAGCGAGAGTAAAATTTGAATACATATTCCGTTTTTGTCTTCCATTGCATTGCCATATAAAAAGAAAACGTACACATACCAACTAACACACTAACTTGCCATTAAACGATTTGTTTTCACTTCTGTCGGCACTCCCGGAGAGCAACCCGCCGTTTTTTTTTTTTTTTGTTTGAAAACTTTTGTTTTTAAGAGTATATTTCATAAAAAATATCTAAATCGTAATTTTTAACAATGCAGGTGCTGAAAGATTTTTTTTTTGATTTTTTTTTTGGAAAAAAGTTTTATTTATGTATGTACAAAATTTTTAGCAACGGACGAAACCAGTATGTCTAGCTTTAGACCTTTTTTCATAATTTGTCTTTGTTTCATGTACTTACTGAAAGCTCAGTAGAATAATTTATATTTAATATATTTAATCGTGAAATTATACTTAGTTATTATTTTGACTTTTATCTTGAAAAATTGGATCTAGATAATTACAGTTTTTAGAATAAAGCAAATTAATCAAATTTAATGTACTACTCTCTCATGAATTGAAAGAATCTATCCCATAAGAAATTTGATGTAAGTCGATTAATTAGTTCCATAGATATGAGCGAAAAAACAATTGGTAGGCCTTCAACACCATCAATGGACAAGAAATTGGACGTAGCGGGTATAGAAAAGAACACATATTCTTTATCAGCGTCACCACCTTAGTTGATTAGGCCATATCAGTCTGTCTGTTTGTGGAAATCACAATTACGGAAAAGAAGTAAGATAATTGGATGAAATTAGGAAGACAGGCAACTTCTTTAGACGAAGCTCTTAGAATTGAAAATGGGCGAAATCACTTTACGGACACGTCTACTACCCATACAAATAACCAAAGTTTAAAAAACCATATTGAGAGAGTTATTGAATGTGCTGTGACCAAATTTTTCACAACTTGGACAAGCACTGAACAAAAATTAGCGAACTTTGACCAGAGTAAATTTATACAAGCAAAATTTTCAAAACCCTGCACTAAGATGTTATTTAAGATAATGTAACCAGCTATCACACTAATCGTAGGTATAATTCGGAAAAGTTTTGGACAAGAACCAAACGAATTTCTGCAAGTGGCTTTGCTACCACAAAAAAAAATGCTATTATTTGTTTTGTACAGAGCTTTATGTTCAGTACTTTTAGTGCAAAAACCACAAAAAAAATACAAGCGCAAGATGCATTAAAATGGGCAATAAGCTGCTCATACTAGTTTCAATGATCGCTACGTCATATCATCAGTAAGCTTTGTTAGCCGACGTTTTAGAATCCGAAAGCATACTATGTTCTATTCCTTGCGTTGATCACTTAAGAATCACAGCAACAAATATGAGCATGTTTGACAAAATTCTACATTTTACATGCAATTGCTTTTGTAATCTCATTGATGTCACACATTTCTTGACGACCGCTCCGTTGAAAGTAGAGTGGAGAGATAAAATTAAGATAATTTCAGGCATTATATTCTGTGTTTGGGCTACGCCTTACATATTGGCGAGTGCCTTTTCCACCAAAAAGACGATCTTACTCTCATCACTCCACATAATGTTTCTCTACTTTGCAAGCGGCCATACTAAGTACCCGTGCGCAAAGTCCGATCTCATTGTGATAAGTATTTTTTTTTTTTTTGCAGTGGAACTCGGGGCACTCAAATAGATTTCCTTGAGTCTTCTTTTAACGGTTTCTACTTTCGCTGTTATATTAAGCACTTTCTTTATTTCCGTAGTAGGCAAAAAAGGATTATGTTTCGAAAGCCGTATTGAATAATTCACGTCCCCGGGGGAACGTGAAAGGCTTTCCTCCTCGTGTTTTTCGTTTATTTGTGTATTTCATCGTATTCTAAACAATTTTCGCAGAACATCCGATATCATTTAACATTTTCTCAGAAGGCATACCTAGCGAAATGGAATTTTTAATAATTTTACATTACTCTGGCCCACTAACATATAAAAACTTGAAAAAATCATTGCAGTATTATACAAAAATAATGGAACTTTCTTTTTACGGACAAATTTTTTTAATAAGAAAATATCTAATCTTCAGACGTAATGAAGTTGAACACTAATATTATTTTGATCGCTCGAAATCATAAGTTACTCCATATAATAGCGAACTGAAAAAGTACCGTTATTTTCTTGGAACAAAATGTCATGTGCTTATTTTGTGTACTTATCAAGTAACTATATTTTAATTTTCGGGTAATGTGATATGCCATCATATTTCCTTAAATAAACAATTCTCAACAAAAATGTTTTTGTCAGCATATCATTAACGGAGAAAGTGCTGCAAGGTTTTGTGCGTTCTCTTTCACTGTTTTTGGACTCAATGTGGTGAAATTGATTAAGCCACAAGTCGAGATTTTATTTGTGTGCATTTCATGTGTGAGTTAAGCCCAAAATAAAGTAAGTATTATAGCCGAAGTACTAAAATTTGTTAACGGGTGAATATACTTTGTCATAAATAATATGGGTTATTTATTTGCTGAAATTTGTTTTAATAAAAACAACCTGAGTATATTAAAACTGAAATTCGGGTAATGTGATATAGTCCAATTTGCTTCAACCCGTAAGGACACCTGTGCTTTTTGTAACAAATTCTTTAAGAGAGATACAAAGAATCAGACCTGAGTTCAATGCCTGCAATGCGACTTAATTTGGGCTCACAGTGATTGCCTTACAAGACGGCAAGCAATTTTTGCATGTGAGTCATCTGTCTGTCTTTAATGTGTTCTGCTTTTCGCTTACTGATTCACTTTAAATATAGTTTCCATTTTTATGGAAATTCTATTGAAAGATGTAAGGTTATTTTATTTTTAGTTCCTACTGTTTTATACTTTTCATGATGGTATATCACATTATCCGTACTCTATATATCACATTACCCGCCAATTTTATTATGAGGCGTCATTTGGCTTTTTTCCATTTTGTTGAATATACTACACAATGCATCAACAAACAATAATACCTAAAGAGTTAAAGCTATGCAATTAAATTTAAGTGTAATTTAAATACAAAAATACCCATATCACAATATCCGAAGTTACTTTAATATTTATTTAGAGTTGAGGTCTGCGTAAGCGCATTTGAAACGGCCATCAAGCCATTTGCCATGTCGCAAGTCTACCAAGTTTTTATGTACGCAAATCAGAAAACAAAACGAAAAACAAAACAATAGAGGTGAGCGCTGCAACTGCAAATGAAATGTTCTACAAATTCAAGTAAGTATGAGGGAAACTCGTTCGTTTTCATGCTTCATGTGGATATAGCTTTTGTAAAAATTAATATAAGTTGGAAACCATTAAGCTTATATCAAAATTATGGGTGTCATATGAGAGATAATTTAATGAGCTATGTACAATATTGATGCAAGTATCTTTCAAATTTGACCTATAGTTTTGGAGATGTAACGATTTTTTTGAAATATTTAGAAATATTTTTTCAAATTACTGTTATTTTTTTTATTTGTATTTTGTTTTAAAATGTTGTATCATTTCTCCTAAGTGGACTACAAGTCGCAAACAAACGAAGCTAAGTCATTTCGTTGTATTGTTCTGTTTTGTGCTACTGCTACTAATAAATTGCAGAACGTCAAACTTTATCTATACTTGTCAGTAAGTCCTATAGTCTGACTGCCACAGCAAGTGCACTTGCGCAGACCCCTAATTTAGAGTAGAAAAGGTGTGGCATATCCCATACAACCATCATCTTTAAAATTATGTACAGTGAGATATATAAGGAAATGTTGCCAAATTCATAGTGTGTGCGTTTAGCCAATCCTTCCTGCACGAGCCAGGAATTTTTAATAAAAACTTAAGACTTCCGCGCACTTTTACTGTTAATGGGGTGTATGGTATTTAATTTTTGGCGAGACCCTTACAAATTTTTTTTTTGTTAAAAACGGTGTGGAAAATACTTGTGACTTAAGTTTGTATTTACAGTGAGGAGTCGACTAACGAAATAAGCATCTTAAGAGAACATATATTGTTTGTCGAATAATTACTTAATCTTAATATAAGCAATGAAATTTTTGTATCTTTGCATTTTTTATACATGAATATCATGTAGTAAAGTATTAGAAGGTTTTGAGCTACATAAATCAGCATAAGCAAAAAAAAAATTTCGTTGGCCCATATATAATCCGATAGTTTTAATTTAAATAAATGAATAATATAGCTCTGATTATCGCATGTCATTGACCAGCAACAATAGATTTATATTAAAGAGTAGCACTAAGTGATTAAACTCTTCACTAAACATTTACACACAAACTACGCACCAAATGATATATAAAATTAAAACAAAAAATAGTTAAATTGGATCGCACAAAAATAAAAGCATAAACTTTTATAAAATTTAGTTTTAATTTAAAGCTTAACATCTAAACAAAATATATACATACATAAAAATAAACACAAAACAAGTTCCTCTTATTTACATAAAAAGTCACAATCTTTAAATGGCATCTGCTCTCACTTTTGACGATAGACACGCAGCGTTAGTGGAATGTATGAAGTTCCGGGTGATACGTCGCTACCGGAAGGTAAAAAATCTTTTGCATAGTTTTTATCCAATGGTGTGTCTTCCGCTGGTGGTGCCAAATATGCGCGATCAACATTGGTAGCGCCTGTTATTTCTGGTGCAAGATAATTGCGGTTTACATTTGTAGCACTTGTAATGGACGGTGCCAAATATGCGCGATTAACATTAGTAGCGCCTGTTATTTCTGGTGCGAGATAATTGCGATTCACATTGCTCACCTGAGCCGTAGTTGATTTATCGCTGACAGCGCTATTAACGAAGTTTATTACTGGTGCCACGCCTCCATTCACATGTACGGACTGCCCGCCACCCAAAGAATCGTAGTGCGCTTTTATAGTCTGCTGTGCATGTTCGGCATCTGCTGCAGTGTTGTACTTAACAAAATGTACCTCTGGCTTATGATGATGAGTAGTCGCTTGAGCTGCTTGGTACTTTTTTATTAATCCAGCGACATCAGGTTGCTTATTTAGAACATAAATGTGAGTTTTTTGTTCAACTGCATTTTTGGCTAAATGTAGCACTGCATTTTCATAGCCCTTATTTTCGGGAGACTTAATGAAGATAACACGTAGATTTTTCTTCGAAGAACCAATGCCTTTTTTGATTTCCTTATTCTGATCGAATTGCTCTTCAGGCGCACTGAAGTAATAGAAATGTTTCTCTAAGTTTTGTTGTGGGGCTGCTGCTTGATAATGACTACCGCTAGTTGATATAAGTTCACTGTCTCCAATTTGGTTCGGTGTGACTGAGGCGGCATTTTGGTAGTTGTAACCTTCTTTGCCGGCAATAACCACGCCCAGGAGGCACAAGAACTAAAAGTAAATAATTAATTAGCTCTTGATAAATAAGTGAGACATAATAAACTAAAACTAATTCTTAAGACTTTCTATTATCTGGTAATTGTCTACCATTAGATTTTAATTTGGAATCGGAATGCAACCTCAGATTTCCATAAATTGACTTATTTTAAGTTAAAAGTTAGTCAGTTCGATACGATACCATTTTTTAGTCAAATTTTTCAGTGTATTTTGTTTGATTTTTTCGCATACGTTTAAAACACATATATTATAATTGAGTGGAGTCCGAATTGACTTTCAGACTTAAAAAAAAAAAGATTAAACAAAAAGTTTGATGTTTTTCACCCGATTTTATATATGTAACTATGGATAATCGCAAGCCTCCTAAACTATGTAATTTTGATTAGCTATGCTCACATCCCGTTGTCAAAATATTTTCACTGTTATCTTAATATTTTGAATGAAAATATTAGAATACATAAGTATTATATGCAATACTGTTTAGGTACGATTGATTACATAAATGTGTATTTTTTCACAAACATTTATATGTGGCCTTAAAACTTTGGCTAATATCACACAGGTTTTTAGCAAAACATTTTTATGCTACTTCATTTTTATTTTTTGAAGTATTTTTTCCAACTTACTGCAAGTTTATGAAACATTTGTTTTTTTGCTACTCTTTCGTTTGTTATTCAAGACAATGTGATAAGATTCCACCTGAACTCTGAATAAAAGTAATAAAATCACTTCAAATTATGTTGATTTTTGTAGCTTCTGCTCAAGACCACTTCACGCTATCAACTGAAAACCGTCATTAGGCGCGTTGAATGTAAAAGCATGGATTTATATAACAAAGTACATTAATTTGAAATAAGTTCAAGGTAACAAAATTTCATCTATTCTAAAAATGTTATTTAATATGCTAAATCTAGGTATTTAAGTTTTGCCGGTGCCGCCAACAATCATATCATAATTGTTCATAATTTATTTGTTTAATATACCTACCCTGTTTCACCGGCTAAATAAGTAACATTGGTTTTTCCCTTTTGCCTAGAAAGCTATAAAAACTACTTTTAATTCGAAATTCTTTCATCGGTAAAACAATAACAAAAACAATTCAGAAATTCCAAACATTAAACCACCGTCAAATATACGGTCTGCTTTGTGCTTGTGCAGCTAAATGAATATTAATTGATATTTATAATAATTAAAAATGTTTCTATCCAATTGATTATTTGGTTGACTTTTAGTACCTTTTGTATTCTACAAGAATTAAGTAAGAAGAAATCTATTATATAATACTGTGTCTGCTGACATTATATATGCAAAATATTGTTATTGCTTTAAAGATGTTGCGATTTAAGAACAAGCATAAATATTAAACAAATCATAAAAGGTCAAGTGACACTTACATACATACGTACTTTTTTTGACTGAAGGGCTCAAACAAAAAATGTTTTTTTTTTATCCTCAATAATAAGCCTTTCTATATTTTCATCTGCTTTTCCCCTATGAAGAAGTATTTGCAGTGTTACCATATTCGGCATAGGAATCAAACTACCTATGTGATAGTGTCATATTGTAAACTTTTCTCATCTGCTATTCGATTACGGCCATTTTCGAACTCCTTTCACTTTACATCCTTCGATTTCTCTGAGCTTATTTTGACAGTTTCGATCTACTTTGACCATAAATTAAGAACTTAAAAAATCCTGCTTATAAATCAATACTTTGCCATAAGTATCGGACAAGAATTCAATTAACGTTTAAAAGTAAGAAAAAAAAATTGTGCACATGAAAAAAATGAGTCGTATGCACTCTCTTGGGGGGGTGTTGAAAATCCACTTGGTGAGTCACAAAACTAATTTCAAAAATAAGTCAGACTTCCTGGTGATGAAAAATACATTTTCGACCTTCTTCCAACGCGATATACAAATTTTGTCAAAGAATGGGTTCAAAAAGTTGGGGATCCAACCGTTGACTTCCAAAATAAAAATTTTTGTTGCAAATATTTAAGACCACGTTGTCCTGCTTTTAAATTTAAAACGCGCTTTTAGAAAAAAAGCATTTTCGAACTCACGCACTGTGAACTCATGAACTATGAGTTCATAGTCCTAACCACTTTGCCACGCTGTCTTGTGTTTTACAGTCTTAATACTCTACCAGTGATTCCCAAAGTGTGTTCCGTGGAACCCTGGGGTTCCACAAAAAAATTTAGGGGTTCCGCGTAACAAATTTTATTTCATTAATAGAATAGAATGGTTTATAATATATTCACATTTTCCACGACACCATATTAAATTTAAGATTTTTAATTAAGGCGACTGAAAACACAAGCATCGGTAGCAAATCGAACTTCACCAAAATACGTAAAATACTTTTGTGCGACAGCTGGGGAACAAAATAACTTCAAGTGTTACCAGACGCTTAGTGATTTTCTCGAAGAATCTGAAGTGGATTTAGATATGGAAGTCCGTGATGGTATAAAAACACATCTGTCCAGTTTACAGTTAAAAATAAAATTGATATATGAATTAATTTTTTTAGTTGGTTAATTATTAAAATCAATTCCGTACCTTATATTACACGATAAAATATGTTTGGAAAAAAAATTATTAGCCATATTTCATTAAAAATAATTAAAAAACACCTCCTTGGCCGTGTTACATTTCCGAACCGCATTGACGACGGGTTAAGAGAACCATGGAATCAAAGAAGCAGGTGCATTATTCACTTTTTCATTTAAGTATTTTAGTTTATAGCTTATATTTTTATTAATTATTTCTTTGATGAATTGTTTTTTTTAAGTTTTGCTTAACTCCGCGATCATCGGCAACAAATTTGGGGGTTCCACGACCAAAATAGTTAGGGAACCACTGCCCTACACCGAGGGTATATTCACTTTGTCATTCCGTTTGTAACACATAGAATGGGGCGTAGCAGGTATGGAAAAGTATATATTTTCTTGATCAGCGTCACCATCTGAGTTGACTTAGCGTTGTCTGCCTGTCCGTCTGTTGAAATCGGTTTCACGGAAAATCCAAGAAAGCTAATTGAATGAAAATGGCACACGCAGGTCACACCTTCTTGCAGGCATCTTGCTATTGAAAATGGGTGAAATTGGTTCACGGACACGCCTACCGCTCACACTCTATGTTTATTTACCCAGGACAATTTTGAAAAAAATGCAGCGATTTTGATGAGACTTGGTGATTTGGTGTACATTTGAACTAAATAAGGATTAGGCTAGGTTTCAAGTTTCCAAAGACTCGCGCGGCACAGCCCTCAACTTTAACCTCTACCACCATATCTCGTAATCCGTGCAAGATATTGTGATGAAACTTCTTCATTCTTTATTTTTCGACTTTTTCATCGATTTTGAATTGTTTCAACATTTTTAGACTTTTTCTACCTCTTAACATTTTTTTACATTTTGCATGCATATATTTACGAATTTTTCAACATTTTTCAACCTCTGTTAATCTTTTAAACATTTCACACTTTTTTCGAATTATTCAACATCTTCAACGTTTTTTTTTAACATTTATTGAAATATATGTATGTACTTTCAGTGCAGTGTAGGGCATGACAGTTTCGGCCTGGCTGAAGATAACACCTTAACTTGTTAATATTTTTACTTAATAAAAAATCACACATAATGTAATAAGGATTTGCTTAAGTTTAAAATATGTTAAAATGGCGAAAAATAAGACGAAAATATTTTATTAAAATGATAAAAGTTGATGGGATCTAGAACAGAGCTACTGCAATAAATGATAAAAATAGGAAATCTTTCCACGCTTGTATCTCAGGTTTTGGTTTCGAAAACCTCGAAGATGATATTTTGGACATTCTGCTCGTTGAGTGCTTTAATTTGATACATCATTTATTGCTGTAGCTTATCTAGATCCCGTCAACTTTTATCATTTTAATGCAATGTTTTGGCTGTAGCTATTCAATAAACATATACATAAAGAAAGAGTTTCATTGCACACACCTAATTTCAAATCACCACCAACTAAAGTATTTTCCCTTCGAAAACAACGTTCGAACCCCCTGCCCAACCCCTCCTCTGTAACGCATCGTAACGTTTTGCAAGACTCGCCTCCCCCCAAATTGCGTTACGTAATACTTGAACGCCCCCTAACGCAGGGTAATCTATTTTTTAAAACTTTCTCAGAACTTAATGCTAGTTTTTCTTTTTTTATGGGGTCACTCTGTATTTTTGATTTTAGGTAAACACCATGTGTTAACTAAGAGCGCTCTTAATTTTGCGACTACAATTAAGCCAAATTCTTTAAAACATAAAAGTATTTAAGAAAAGCTTCCAATACGCTAGATACGCTGTACTGAATTCCAAAACTATGCGGTTAGTAACGTAATTGTAAAAAAAAACAAACAAAAAACTTTCTAGTAAAATAGTACCGCGTTTACTTGCACAGTTTAATTTAACAAACACAAAGCTTTGCTGACTTGTAAACAAAAACAAAAATGTAAACAAAACGATTCTTATCAGATGCTTCTTAACATACTTATGTATGGCAACACTGCCATTGGGTACTTAACATAACCTGTACAAGAAATGGAAAAATGGCATAGTTATCAAAAACTGACAAGTGCCTTAATTCGAATAAGCAGAGCAAAGAATCTAAAAAGGTAGAAAAACAAAGTACTCACTTCATAACAATAGCCAGAGAATCATCAAACACTTAAGTGCTTTTTTTAATGAACAAAAAAATTTAAGGTGCGTAAATTATATTAAATTTGTCTTGACATTATGTAATTAATTGGTTTCAAACTAATTATGCATTAAAATCAAACATTTGATTCATGCGCACTTTACAAAATTTTAATTTGTCTGTCACGTACAACTTTTGTTTAATCAGCCATTGATTAAAAGATAATTCATTCATACACCTACACGCTAGCTGGGTATTTAATCGTATTAACCAACTACTACTACTGTGTGTTTGCTTAAAGCAGATTTGATTATGTAGTGTTTTTATACCCTACACCGAGGGTATATTCACTTTGTCTCTCCGTTTGTAACACATGGAAGAGGGCGTGGCAGGTATGGAAAAGTATATATTCTTGATCAGCGTCACCACCTGAGTCGATTTAGCGATGTCCGTCTGTCTGTCTGTCTGTCTGTCTGTCTGTCTGTCTGTCTGTCTATCTGTCTGTTGAAATCAGGTTTATGGGAAAACCAAGGCAGCTAATTGAATAAAACTTCCACACACAGGCCACACCTTCTTGCAGGCATCTTGCTATTGAAAATGGGTTAACGAACACGCCTACCGCCCATGCTCTATGTAAATTTACCCAGATCAATTTTAAAAAAAGTTGCAGCGATTGTGATGAAACTTGGTGATTTGGTGCACAAAAGAACCAAATTAGGATTAGACTGGGTTTCAAGTTTTCAAATGATCGTACAGGGGCGTGGCACAGCCCTAAATTTTATCATTTATACTACCATATCTTGTAAGCCGTTCAAGATATTGCGATAAAATTTGGTAAACGGATGCATATCAAATATATCTTGAATTGTGATTAAACTTTAATCATTAAAGTGGGCGTGGCACTTTACAACTGTTAAAAATTTTGATTCCGTATATCTCAAAATTGTCACAAACGATTTTCATAAAAATTTTGGAGATGATGCCGCTGAAAGCAGTCATCAATACAAGCTCAGCCACTTTACTGAAAAAAATCGTTGCAGGGCGTAGCACCGCCCACAATATTTATAAACGTTATATTAAGAGAACTAACAACCTAATCGTTTTGAAATTAAATGAGGTAGATTTTCTTGCTATAAGGCCTCTTATTATAAAAATTTGATCCAATAGTACCTGTGGGCGTGGGACCTCCCATATAAGCAAAAATCTTTATTGTTATAGATAGTGTGTTATGATAGTAATCTTCATAAAATTTGGAACATAGATGTCAGTTACTATAAGCTTTAAAAATAAATTAATTTTGACGGGATTGCATCAGTGGGCGTGGCACCTCCCATATTAACATAAATTTGTAAGGACTGCTTTAAGTGAACTAGTGCAGCACTTGCTATGATATTCAACGTAAGTGGCTCAGTTTCTATAGAGTATATCTGAATCAAAAGTGGTTGAAATAGCACCAGTGGGCGTGGCACCTCCCATACAAATTAAATATGGTAAGTGGCATATTTATCGAAACATGTGAGCAATCATACTAAAATTTGGTGTTAGGGGTTTGCTTATAGAAAGCTATTTATGGATCAAAACCGGGCTGGATTGTTCCAGTGGGTGTGTCACCGCCCTAAATTTTAAATTTAACTGCAGCATATATCCCAAACTATACAAGGTATTTTGCTTAAATTTAATATGAGGATTACGAATATAATTTATTGAACCAAAAGTGGGTGGAATTGGAGATGTGGGCGTGACATATTTCAAATTTTTCATTTCTATTCGATTTTTTCCAACATTTTCCATATTCTTTCGACTTTTTCAACCCCTTAACTTTTTCCAATATATCCTATATGTATTTGTTCGACTTTTTCAACCTTTTTCATTTTTCTTCATAAGTTTCTTTATTTTTTCACTTTTTCATCAATTTTGAATTGTTTCAAATTTTTTCAACCTCTTTCAACTTTTTTAGAGTTTTTCAACCTCTCTCAACTTTTTTCAACATATTGCATATATCTTCGACTTTTTCAACCTTTGTCAACCTTTCTAACATTACACATTTTTTTCGGCTCATTCAAGATCTTAAACATCTTTTAAACATTTCCTTAAAAAATACTTTCAGTGCAGTGTAGGGTATGTGAGTTTCGGCCTGGCCGAAGATAACACCTTAACTTGTTTTTTTTTGTATCGCCTTTGACGTCAAATTCTCGTATATGATGCATTCAGCGCTTTTATTGAAATTTGCTCAAAAGCACCTGTTGGTGGAATATATTAACTTCGCATTTAGAATAGTAATTAAAGTTGCAACCAACCCAAGTAATTGTTCAGGTGTTCCCTTAATTTTTTGTGTCAGATTCAGTTATGATGCTTTGAAAACTCACAGTGGCAAGCAGAAAGCTAATTATTTCAATATTAATTTCTGGGAAATACTTAATTATGTTAATTGAGAAGCAAAACAAGTTTACCATTTCAATGTTTTAGTTGTTACCTACATACGAGTACCTACTCGTATGAGCAATTTGTTTAGGGTTTTCTACAATGTTTTAAGAATTTCAATTGAAATAAAAATTAAATTAATACTAATAGGACAAGCTCTCATGTTGAAACTGATTAAATTTATTGAAAAGATCTCATATAGATTCTTGTAATGGTGTTATCTTTGGCCACGCCAAAATTTATATGCTCTATCTACAAAGTTTTAAATTCTTAAATATTGTTAAAAAAAAGTACTTTTTCTCTACTCTAGCTGGCTTGTATTTTAATTAGCAGCACTTACTTAAATAGCTTTAAGTATAGCAATATAAAGTTTTTGTTGTATAAAAGGTGCAATGTTATCCTGGTTAAATCTGCCCACTTTTTGTCTAATGCCTATCCGTAGTATTTCTAGTATTTGGAAGCATTATTTTAAAAATCTATTTGAAAAAGCGTTGGCTTGTATGAGATGTGCACGCCCTATTTTTAAGTATAATGCGCTTACTTTCCGTCTATTTCAAGCCACACTTAGAATTTATTTCGAAATTTAAAGCTTGTGTGAGAGGTGCACACCCTCTTGTAAGAGTCCTCCCAATTTTAGTCCTTAAATTTTCCAAACTATTCCAATTATTTATATAAATTTGGTTACACAGCTTTAAAAAACCCTATCAGTATAACGTTTAACCCGCATCCATCCCTTGTGTCAATTTGACAAAATTTTTATATTCATTTTGAAACAGAACGCTCAATTTTGAAGCGAATGGAAAACAAAAACGGCTCTATAGGTTTTTTGCGGTGAAATTTCACATTTTGCAATTCTCGAGGCGAAAATATGTACACATTGCTGCCAACATAAAAAGTTACAAAAGAGTCCTTCATGTGTCAATTTGACACATACTGGGAGGATTGTCGAAATGACTAACATTTATGGTGTACGCAAGTATGGAGATTGTTCGAATCATGCTAATATTGTTGCTATGCGTGCATACTACGGTTTGTTATTGCTGCCCGGCTATAGTATCATTCACGCGGAGAATGAGTGCAAAATTATGGGACGAAAAAACTGGCAGAGCTATGTATATGTATGTCATGCTGCTGCTCAAGCGTTTCAGAGAAACAAACTGATGTATGCGCTTTGACAATCCACAAGAGGTACATCAACTACTCGAGATAAGTTGGCACCTTTCGGTTTATATTCAACAAGTGGGATCAACGCCAGGTAAATCTCTAACGGTCGATGAACACTAATTGATATTCCGTTGAAGATGCCAGTTTATGCAATATATTCCTTCAAAACATCATAAATATGGCATGAAACTTTGGGTTATTTGCTATGTAGAAAGGTCTCAATGGCCGAAATGTCACATGTGACATTTTTCCACATCTCGTCAGCTGGCCATTTCATTGAAGCAAAGTGCTTGACATACCTGCTCTGAATGCATACGTCCTCTTTGCCAATATAAATACATATTGGCACTTTTCGAAAAAGAATTTTAGCAGTCGCTTGTTCCTAATTCAAGTTGGAACATTGAACATCATCATTCGCCAAGAGGAGAAATCTCATTATCCCTTGTGAACGAATTTCAGGGTGTTTCAAAAGATTCATCCCAAATGAGGCCAGCACATCGATAAATCGTTCTCAATACACTAAACCAGCGGTGGGCATTGAAATCTAACAAAAGAGCAAAACAACAACATCAAGCAACAACAAACGAAATTTTAAAGTTTTTTTTTTACTTTCATTTCCAAATTTGCCATAATGATTGGTACAAAAAAAAACCAAATTGCACTACAAACAAAAACAATTGCTACATTCGTCAAGACACAATGCGGCGCCATCGTTTATGCCTTTGTGTGTTGTTTTTGTTTTCATTTGAATTCAAGTCAACGCTGTGCCTCGTTGAAATTCTGCTAACTTTTTTTCGCTTGCTTGAGCGTCAAATAACGGTAAGTGTGCGTCCACAGTGCGCGTTCAAAGCGGAGCCGACCGCAAAGCTGATCAATGCGAGGAGCAATGCAAGAAAACTGGCTGCATACAATTTCATACGAAATCGCGCATGGTGGCCACAGTGAAAGCCGAGCCGAGCGCAAAGCGGATTGAATGCGAGAAAACAGTTTTGAAGTGTTTTTCAGCGCCGACTCGCATTACAGGTGTTGATGATGTTATGTTTAGTTGCTTTTTCCAAATGAATTTGTGTTTTGTTCGTCGTTATTGTTTTTCATTATTCGTAAATAAAAAAATAAAATGGACTGTGAATTATTGATTAGTAAAATTTTTTCTCATTCTGCTCTATGGGACCAAAAAAATAAATGTTATCATAACAGAAATTTAGTTGAAAACTTATGGAAGTCAATTTTAACAGAAATGAATAAGTAGAGATTAACAATTAGTCGTTCACAAGGAGTTATGGGTATTTTTATGAAATTGGTCCATTTTTTATCAATATGTTGCGAAATTTTTTTGAGAATGTAGTCAAAAGTTTCGATGCTCATTCGGGTATATTCAAAAAATTTTTCTGGGTATTTCCTCAAATCTTCATATAAATGATGAAATTCACCAAATTCGTTCCTTTTTACGTTTGTTGGATGCTTTCCAAATTGTCTTTCTTTTAAAAAATAGTCCATGACAATCGGAGAAACAAAATACTCTTCATCAGACGAATCCATTGCTTTTTACTTCAATAAACACAAATGAATGAATCAATCAAAAACTGTGGAACAACTCTTGGCTTCTGTTTGCCTAATAGACTGAGAGCCGGCTGTAGAAAAGTCGAGTGTATAAGATTACAGGATGAGATGTATGCCAAATGATAGAGCTCAATGAGCCTAAATAGAATATCTAGGGTTGCCTTGCCAAAGCCTGTCCCGATGGCCGAAAATACCCGAATTTTAGACAATTTTGTTGTTCTAATTAAAACTGTAGTACATAACAGCTTGGAATGTATGCCAAATGATAGAACTCGAAGAGGCCTAAATATAGTACCTGGGATTGTATTGTTATATCCTGTTTTAAACATGGGTTTTCACCGGTTTTTTGGGTCAATTTTCATTAATAAAGATAGCAGCTTAAAATTCGTGCCATATGATAGATATCGAAGAGCCTAAATAGAATATATAGGGTTGCCTTGTCGAATCATGTCCTAAACATTATTTGACACCCGTTTTTGGGGTCAACTTTTCTTAAATGAGTGGAAACTCATGTTTGGGACAGGATTCTATAAGGCAACCCTATATATTCTATTAAGGCTCTTCGATATCTATCATTTGGCACAAATTTCAAGCTGTTATCTTCATTAATGAAAATTGACCTAAAAAACCGGTGAAAACCCATGTTTGGGACAGGATTCAACAATGTAATTTCAGGTATTATAATTAGGCCTCTTCGAGTTCTATCATTTGGCATTCATTTCGAGCTGTTATGTACTACAGTTTTAATTAGAACAATAAAATTGGCTAAAATTCGGGCATTTTCGGCCATCGGGACAGGCTTTGGCAAGGCAACCCTAGGTATTCTATTTAGGCTCGTCGAGCTCTATCATTTGGCATGCATCCCATCCTGTAATCTTATACACTCGACTTTTCTACAGCCGGCTCTTGGACTATAATGTTTTATAAAATTTTCAATATGAAAAACTAAAGCTCGCTCGTAACAGCAGCAGGGAATAGTTGTTCAACAGTTTTGTTTAAACTTGAATAACTCCGAAACTAATTCACCGATTTGAATGAAGAAAACGTCATTTTATTGCTTACGAGTTGAGGAAGAGAATGAACAACTGTTAAGTTCTGAAAATTGTCAACAGATGCCATTTTAAGCAGTTTGAATAGTTAGAACTACTTCAAATGAAAACTCGCGGGCTCGAAATTCATTGAAGCCATATGGTGTAGTGGACTTTTTTGCTTAAATAGAAAAATAGAGTTTCCGGACTAAAAAACATTTCTCCATACAATTTAATCCGCCCTAATTTTTATTCCATAGTTCATAATTTTATATAAATTTCACGTTTTTCAGGAATTATCGAAGTTAAAAAATTTTGTCAATGTTTTACATGATATGTGCAGATTTATGAAAAAATATAGAAAAATAAGTTGATCAGGTTGCATTTTTTGGACTGTTTGCATCATATCTTTTATTTTTGTGAAATTTTGTTGCAATAACTTAAGTAACTCTTTAATTATAGTGTGAAGCTTTTCCATGGTCTGGGGACTTTCCAAGTGATGTTCAAAATCCATCTCAACAATTTCCGGAAAAGTGTCAAAAACGTCTTTCATGGCTCGGGGACTTTTTAAGTGATGTCCAAGCCCCTTTTGCGACCGTTCTTTATCGATTGAAGCAACAAACACATTTTCGAAAATGGGTCAAAAACGATCCTTTTCTTATTAACCTTAGTAAAAAACTATTTTAAGATTCTATTTCTTCATGTGTTTTTTTAATATAGTATATTTGAAACATAATTTTCTTTTTCGCTATCAAATTCAGTAAACAAATTTAATATCTATTAACTTTTTTTCACACCCGTCGTCATTAAAAATCAGCAACGACACAAAGCAGAGTTGTGAAAAATTTTCTTCAATCATCTATGACTTATGCAACTGCATATAATACAAAGTAACAAATAAATATGATGCTTTGTTAGTAAAAAATCGCTATAACTTTGCAAGGCTGTATTTAGGGAGTCAGCATTTTGAAAGGCTTATTAAAGATCGATCGATTAAGCTCGTTTCGAGTTACTCATATCTGATTTAAAAAGATATATAATTTTTAATTTTCTGTACAGTGATATATCAACATTAATAAAATTATTTTATTATTAACGAAAAACCTCATAAAACGTTAATCCAGAATGATATCTCCTAGAACATAGGAGACGCCGAGTTGCAAAACCGGACGAGTCCATTTTTCATACTTTTGGAAAAACAACGAAAAACGTTTATCGTCATCTATGTTCATTGAAAAATTAAAAAAAGTATTTCTCACATAATAGCTTACAAAATTTCTTACTCAAAGCACGTCAGATCAGACTTTTCGAGATTTATTTGCGTATGTTTTTGAGAAAACAATTTTGGTCTTGAGCGGTTATAATACCAATGTACTAGACTTGGCCGGTTTTGACATAGTTGTCAACGAATTTTGTTTGAAAAAAAGTGGACTTGGCCGGTTTTGACACCAACGTACTGGACTTGGCCAGTTTTGATTTCAAGGCGTTGAACCGGTTGTGAAAGCCAAGTCCAGGTTTTGAAATCCATGCATCAAAATAAATTTAAGAAACCTAATTTTTCTGTCAAAAATTTTTTTTTTATCTAAAAACATAGTAGAAAGATAAAGCATGGTCTAGATTTTGACATATAATAATATCACAAAATTTGATTTTTTCGGACTTGGACGGTTTTGCAACTGGGCCATGTATTGCACTGATTATCTACCAAACCCTTGCCATAGCGAGGTGAAACAAATCTATTGCTTTAAATTTGAGAATCCGCAGCATAAACGTATTGGTACTTACAACTTTGAACGCGTTTTTCTCAAAAAAATGTTTTTCAAGTTGACCGGACACATTACTCCGGCAATTTTTCACCAGTTGAATTAACCCTTTCGTGCGCAATGTTGCACATATGTTTTCTCAGTTTAACACATTGCCTTGTCATCTCTATGATGAATATTGAAGCAATTTTAATTTCATTTCTTTATTCCGTTACTTCTCAGAAGTAACGTTAATTTTTAGTTGGTGTTCGAATTGTGCCGTACACAAGTTTATTTTCAACAGCATCGAGAAACTTGGTAATTTTTGATAGAAAGGAGAGTTTTAAAAATTCCAAAAATTTGTATATGCGCTAGCAAAAAAAAATCCAATAAACTAACTGGATTCATAACAGTAAATATAAAGGGTATATTGGAGCAACATTTATAATATAAAACAGTCATTTGCCCAATGTTGCATACATGCCACATTCTCCCCAGCTCTCCAGAATGAACTTAGGGGCCGTTCATAAATTACGTAAGACGTTTAGGGGGGGGGGGGGGGGGGGTCGGCGGATTCTTACTACATCTTACGAGAGGGGGGGAGGGGGTGAATGATCATCTTACGTAAGATTTAAAATGCGTATTCATACATTAAAGTTGTATTAACGCATCGTCATTTGTGGCAGTAATGAAATATATTTGAATTTTCGACAGTCACGAAAGATTCAGAAATATCGATTACAATCGATTTAAGTAATCGACTCTAACTTCTCTTGTTTATGTAATGAAATATATGTATGTTGTTTACACGCAGGGTCGACTTGTAACACCGTCTCACAAGTTTGCTATTATTCAGGCATTTACACGCAGATACGTCGACTTTGAAATTTTGTTGATGTTGTCCCGGTTCTTTACCACCCCCTTGCACTTGTCCTCTTCAACAAGAAGATTCGCTTTCGATTCCTTCTTCAGGAGACCAAAACAGCAATCAGTTTTGTCCTCTATTTCTTCGCTTAGCGTTAAATTACAATTGGTCAAAAGTACATCCACAGTTCAAAATCATGCCTTACGATTTTTTTTGTCCTTCCCTTGCAAACGTCTTAGCTGATCGAGTTTGTAATATTTGTGACCAGTACTTTGCCTCGAAAAAAGCTACTGTAATGCACAAAAAACTACATGGAAAAGACTGTAGTCGCACTCACATGATTCAACCAGTTTCAATTTTGAAACGTGGACAGGGGAAAAGCCTTTGCATTTTAAAACAATCGGAGATTTGTCAAGTTGCAGAGTGGCATGACGACGAGGATATTGATGTTACAGGGTTTGAATGTGAATCAGAAAATTCAACAGACGAATCGGGTGTGCCAATTGTAGGTTCACTATCAGACTGGTTGAAAAGCGCATGAACTAACGATGACTTACGATGACTTTTTTTATTCATATTGAAAAACAAATGTGTAGTTTGCAATTTCGTAATATTTATTTAATATGTAACACAGGTACTTATATTAAAATTAAATATAGTAATATAGTACATCACATGAAAAATACATTTTTTGACTAGTTTCACCTTAGTTATGAATCTTACGTAAGATTTCGGAAGGGGGGGAGGGGGGGGTGGTGAGAATCTTACTAAATCTTACTCGGGGGAGGGGGGGGGGGTCAAAAAGTCATGAAATTGTCTTACGTAATTTATGAACGGCCCCTTAACCGAACAAAACTTTTCAGCTGAGTTATTTTACCTATATGCAACCCAACTAACACCCATTAAAATGTTTTACACCACTAGAAATAAGGAAAGGAAAGGATTATTATATTGGTTATATATTTAAATTAAGTATATTCTTCATGGAAGTACGTTGGATCTTTTTTTATATTGCATATTTTTTTTTTTAAGGTTTAATAATTTTCCAGGAATTTTTTTAAAAAATTTGGAATGTTTTTAAAATTACTCACTATATTTGCAAGATTCGAGATATCGGAAAAAATTACTTCGTACTTCTTTAGCTATTTATATATACATAAACAAAAAAGGACTCTTCTGGAAAATGCTGTATTGCCACCATTTTGCTTACTACAGCTTCGAAAAAGTAATTTCCCTAGGTTTATAAGTATGTTATACAATAAAGTACTTACTTTCCAGAATGTCGAATAGTTTTATTGTCCCGCTGAAAAACATTCTCAAAATACGCTTATTTTTACGTTGCAACGTAGCATTACCCAGAAATATATTGATGAGATTTAAGGAATCGGAACTAATATTTTACATGAAATATACTATTTCAATTCACTCAAGTCACAAAGATAATATCTTATATGTATTTATTTAATATAAAAAGGAATGAATTAAAAAATCGAATCGAATGTAATTGAAAAAAAATCGAGTCTTGATGTAGTCCCTAAAATAGAATTTAAAGTTTTCAATATCAACTTTTGATTCCTTTTTTTAGCAAAGAATTGAATAAGTTGACTCTGAATTCAAAGTCCAGGGAATAGAATTAAAGTTCTTAATTTCAAATTTTTGATTCGTTGAATGAAATTTTAAAAAGCGGTTTTATTTTGAATTCCTTTGGAATCTAAGTATTTTAAATTTTTGTATTCCAAATATTAATCTTTTGAATAAAATTGCAAATGATTCCATTCCTCTCGCCATTAAATTGACAAGGCTGGTTTAAAATACCAACTCTTCGAAATTGAAATTCAATAGAATTCCTAGCTACCCAGGATTCTTCACATGGACACTTTTCAAAGTATCAAAATTTGAATTTTGTGAAATTTCGGACCCTTACAGCTCAATCACATAATTTATTGATTTTTGATGCTTATCTTTTGAGATAATTCTGTCAAACTCCTACTAAAAAAATTCTGCTTCTGCTGATAGTAAAGCTAACAAGTTCGGAGAGCTACATTTCTTGCAAATTTATTTATTACAAATTTGGTGATACTTAAGTTAAATAGAATTTGTTATTACCTTTTTCATATTCGAATTCAGCAAGATTATTGATGTCGTTTATGTTGATGTAATGCATTCGGTCGTTGGTAAAACCAGTTTCTTTTAAATAGATTTTATATGCATACCATATAGTCAAAGCAAGCAAATCAATAAAAATTATACTTTTAGGCAGAAAGACGGCAGCATAAGAATAGACTGTATTGAGTTAAAAAATTAATCTTCAGTAGGGATGAAAAGGAAATATTTAGCATTAATAACTTAATGGGGTTGTCTTGCATATAGTATGTCTGTCCATATGAAAGATTCTTAGCTATAAAGGTCACAAAGGACAGTTTTTTTGAATTGGACTGCTCGTATAGATTGAGAAAAAGTAATAGCTTTGATAATTTGTATGAAGGTCGAGCTTACATGCGAAATGGATGAAACAGTTTTTAATTTTTCTAGTCAATAGCTCTTGCCCAAATTTGAGACATAAAAGATGTTGTAGGTCTAGATGAATTAAGTATTTATAGTGGCATATAAGAAATTTTCGAAACATCCTAAAAATTTAATTATTAGGACCAAAAACTGATTTTGGGTAGGTGTGTGCATGCAGTAACTCATAACTCTGCCATTTTTGAATCAGTTTTTAATTCCTTTTTTTAGTTTGAAAGGTGAATGGGAAAAGTTAACATACTGTCTACATTATATTAGTTGGAATTGGATCGAAAAAATCAAGAATTAAGAGTCAAAAACGTTTGGAAAATATTATTTCTTACGAGTTTTTCAACTTAAGCAAAAATTTGATGATATCTTTGTAGTAGCAATATTTTTTTTTTTTGCGTAAGATATTACAGTATAATAATTTGCGGTTAAAATAAAATAATACTTAAAAACAAAAAAAAAAACAAACATTTTTATAAGTCAACATTTGCTTAAAAAATTTGAGCCCACAAATATCATCACACATCTTTTTTGTCTCCTGAGTTTTTTTAGATTAAAAGTAGTTCCTGAAGTCCCCACCCAAACATCTCACAAGAAAAATGAAATAAACTTGTTTTATTTGCATTTAAAAATTTATTGACCAAAATAGTCTACAATTTTAAATTCACAAAATTATTTTTTTGTTTTCATTAGTTTCTATTGACACGTCATATAGGAGTTTTTAGTTTCTTCAATGCAATGTAAATAAAAGTTGGGCTTATTTAATATAGAGTGATATCTTACTTACTATCAAATTCCATTACTCATTTGTTTTCTTACATGTATCTATCTGCATATGAGCTGTTATTTTTGAAAGTGGTATAAGTCCACTTGTTAAAAAAATAAGTAATTTATAATAAGTGATTTTAGTTATATATAGACACCTTTTACCAGACAAAATCGAAATATTAAGCTCGCACTGATGTGGTTAAGGATCGTTCAATCAGCTGATAATAGCATAAATGCTATTGACCACAAATTTTTATTATCCGGCCATTCATTTCTTCCAAGCGACAGAGATTTTGGAGAATGGGCTCATAACACTTTCAAAAATAACAGCTCATTAATGTATGTACATACACTTGGACATATGGTATGACTAGATGCATACATTGTTATGGGAGCACAACAAAACCTTTTTTTTCACCAAACTTTCAGTATATATTCAAGAGGTATTCCAAAACTAATATATATTTTTTCAAAACTTTTTTCGTAAGTTTTCCAAGTAATAAAATAAATAGTTTTATACAAGCCAAAAATATGACAAGATAAGCCTAAACCAAAATAGACGTGACGAGTAAGTTCGAGTGTATGTAAACCAATGTTGATAGCCAAAATGAACCAACGTAATTGATCGAAAGTGGACGAAACATTTTGACGAGACGAGTTGTTCCGTAAGAACCGAACTTCAAAACGTTGCTACTCGTCATAACAGCTTTTTTGGTTCGTTGGCTAGCGTAACATTTTGGGTTAAATGTCAAAACAGACGAAACGAGTGCAAACGTTCGTTCAATTGCTACCGTCTCGTCACGTCTATTTTGGTTAAGTCTATACAAGTGAATATTTTTTGTTACTTGAAGGAAGTCCTCCGTTTTTTGAACAGGTCAAAGAATACACCCTTTTTGGCTTCGCTGTGTGAAGAAAGTATTGGTCAAATATAATTTTCTTGAACTTTGAGAAATTAATTTTTGAACTAGGCGGTCTTAAAAAAAAATATTTTTCTCTTGCAAATAATTTGGGTCAAATAAAAATCGAAGACCCAAAAACTTAACCGACCTCGTATTTATTGTTCTGTTCCTTAGACTTAGCCATTATAGTATATTTTTTAAATTTATTATTAATTTCAAAAGATTCAAAGTATTTCTTTTTAAAATCGTGTTTCAAAAATTTGTCTATTGTAATATTTGCTAGCTCTGCTGTGTAAATATGAAATCAAAATGAAAGTGTCATATTAGTAACATTTAATTTATGTTATTCAGTAATTGCGTGGGACTTAAATCTTTTTCCCGAATTTATTTAAAAATAACGAGAAAATAATTTCCGATCCCAAAAAAAGAATTTCCTTATGGTTATTAAAATTTGGTGTAGTTCGGAATTGAAATTAAGTCTGTTTGATGAAAATCTTATTTTAACTTATTTCAGAATGCAAAAAGTTTTGAAAAAAAAAATCAAGAGATCCCAAAAGTACTTGTCGAGCAAGATTGGCGAACATTTTTTTCGTTGTGCTCACTTCACATGCATTTTGTCCCATACCCGTATATATATATTTATATATTACAATATCTATCCTCAGTTGGATACTTTTAGGCTTATTGAATATAACATACATATAACCATATTAGCTTCCAAGCTTATCAACTATTTTAAATGATACATTAATTTATACACACGAAACTTTTATTCAAATAGGAATTTTTTTTTTAATTTTGTACATTAGGATTTCGATGCTTTTTGCCAAAAATTTTTATTTAGGTTTTATATGAATTTCGATATGGTTTGTGGGACCTTACTTATATATTCTTATTAATATGGTATGTTTTTTAAGGTGTTTGAAGGTTTTTGGTAATAGAGCAGGGCTCTATTTTGAACTCAGGTATGTACTACCAGCTAGAAAATGTGAAGCTTTGTTTCATTTTTTGGGTATAAAAATAAATTTGAATTATGCATGCATTGGATTTGATATTGTTTTCATACACAATACACAAAAACATTCATTTCAGTTTTGATTACATTTTAAATACATTTAAAAATCATGCACAAAACATTTAAAATTAGTCTGATATATTTTTTAGTACATATATGTATTTGTATTTCCTTTTGATTTAAATTCTCTATAGAGTTGTTTAAGCTTATAAAAGTCTTTCCAGGTCCTCGCTTTCAGCTTCACTAGTAAATGAATCTGTATCCGTAAAATAATCGTCAGCACGATTTCTCCGACAACAAACTCGACGACTGATCTCATCGTCACTCCAGTGCTCAAATTCTTCCTTATGATGTTCAAGCAGCATAAGTGATGGAAATAGACTATCGCAGCCGCCGCAGCTAAAAAAAAGAAACGTTTTGAAATTGGGTGATAACTTCTGATTGAAAATGTTTAGTTCAAAAACAAAACGAGTAATTTTATAATTGAGAATTGTAATATTTTATAAAGCCTTATCAGATGTGAAAGTAAGTATCTTAAGTAAATATACCTTTCAATTATTTTTTTAATTACAACTTATTGTTTTAATTATCATAATATATCAACGCATATGTTACCTGCCAAACTAGCGTTTAGGATAAACTAGTTTTTCTTAGACTATGCCAGTTAATCCGAAGCTTCTTAGTGAATAAGTTTTGCCTGGGAAAATTTTAGTAAATTTGGGGAAGTGAGCAGCCTTCGGCCGCAACTCTGGGTTTACATCCTCCAATATGTCCAACATTGGCTTTGCGGCATCCTTCGACTGCGGTTCACTGTCGTATATCTAACGTCGGTGTGTTAGTGAAGCCCGTGCTGCACATAGTACAGTGAACCGCGCACTAAGGCCGACACATAGTCGGCATTGGACATATTGGAGGATATGCGGCCCTGAGCCGCTGCCGACGGGCGCCCATTTATTCTAGCATACTAAAATTTCAAAAAAATCGGGAGTGAGAGCGTTAAAGTAAATAATAGCCCTAGTTCATCCTAAGCTAAACTGGTTCATCTTAACACTCTTCGGACAAACTAGTTTGACCTAGGAAAAAATAGTTTATCATAAAAATTATCTTGGTCGGTAACATGTTATGGGGAACTCCACACCAAATTGGGCACCATTTTGCTTTTGCTTATCTAATAACACTAGCATACACAAAATTAGATCTAATTTATCACATACATGTATTTTGGGGCGTAGGTTCAAAAAATGTCAACCATATTTTTTTCTTAATAATCGTTTTCGAGATATCTCCAGAGACCCGTTTTCCTGCACTTTTTTCATTTATTTGGCCATGTATCTATCATTTTTTTTCGACCTAAGTCAGTTGCATATTATTCAAAAAGAAATTTTATCTTTTTCCCAACAGTTTGCTGTTCGTGAGAATCGGATAAGATTTTATGGAGTTGCAAGCGATCAAAGTAATAAAGTGAATTTTTTGATCTTTTTAAATCTTTTTTTTAAGTTTTTATTACTCAGAATAAAAACCTATCCTTTTACAAATATTTTAAGAAAAAACAAAACATATTAATGTTATTCCAAAGTCAATGAAAATAGATAATTTCCATATTTTCAGACAATCCCGTGTATAGGCCATTGACTATGTATTTGAATAAGGGGGCGTTCAAGTATTACGTAACGCAATTTTTGAAGATTTTTGACCCCCCTCACCCATGTAACGCACCGTAACGTTTTCCTCTACTACCCCCCCCCCCCCTCTTAAACGTTACGTAACACTCAAGTGACCATATTTACCTAAAACTCACAATTATGTTGCGAAAAGTACCGGAAATACATGCGATGTTTATTTTCTTTATTATACCCTACACCGAGGGTATATTCATTTTGTCATTTCGTTTGTAACATATAGAAAGAGGCGTGGGAGTTATGGTAAAGTACATACATTCTTGATCTGCGTTTTGCAGGCATCTTGCTATTAAAAATGGATAAAATCGGTTTATGGACACGCCAACCGCCCATACTCTATGTATATTTGCACAATCCCATTTTGAAAAAAATGCAACGATTTTGATGAAACTTGGTGATTTGGTGTACATGTGAACTAAATTAGGATTAAGCTAGGTTTCAAATTTCCAAAGATTCCCGAGGCACAGCCCTTAATTTTAACCTTTATTCCACCATATCTCGTAAACCCTGCAAGATATTGTGATGAAATTTCTTTGTTCTTTATTTTTTCAACTTTTTGATCGAATTGGAGTTTTTTCAACCTCTCTCAACATTTTTTAACATTTTGCAATATTTACGACTTTTTCAACATTTTTCAACCTCTGTTAACCTTTTAAACACTTCACACTTTTTTCGAATTATGCAACCTCTTCAACGTCTTTTTAACATTTATTGAAATATATGTTCTTTCAGTGCAGTGTAGGGTATGTGAGTTTTGGCCTGGCTGAAGATAACACCTTAACTTGTTCATATTGTTATTTGATAAAAAATTACGCATAATGTTATAAACATTTGCTTAAGTTTAAAAATTAGACGAAAATATTTTAATAAAATGATAAAAGTTGATGGGATCTAGAACAGCTACAGCAATAATGATAAAAATAGGAAATCTTTCCACGCTTATATCTCAGGTTTTGGTTAAACAATCTCGAAGATGATAGTTTAAGGACATTCTGCTCGTTGAGTGCTTTAATGTGATGTATCATTTATTGCTGTAGCTTTTCTAGATCCCGTCAACTTTTATCATTTTAATAAAATGTTTTGGCTGTAGCTATTTAATAAACATACACATTAAGAAAGAGTTTCATTATACACACCTAATTTCAAATAACCACCCGCTAAAGTAGTTTCACTTCAAAAACAATGTTATGTAACGCGTTGTTCGAACCCCCCCCCCCCTCCCCCGTAACGTATCGTAACGTTTTTTAAGACCCCCCTCCCCCCTAATTGCGTTACGTAATACTTGAACGCCCCCTAAGCACCTAATAGAAATTGTGAATTTAGCCGGCCACGTTTTTATTTTTTTTTTTTTTGAGTACACACGAAAATTTGAATCAACGGCAAATATTCAAACTATGCCCAGTGAGTAGAAACGCTCAAAACTTAATGAAATCACATTATTTCTTTTACTGAAGAAATTGTGTACTTCACGTTACCACTATGATTTTTCCTCCTTTGTCAAAATATTTTTGTAATAGAGCTTAAACTAAAAACTTAAGCTGTACCTATTACTTTGAGCAGGTGTGTATTTTCGACTTTTTCAACCTGTGTTAACCTTTTTAACATTTCACATTTTTTTCGAATTATTCAACATCTTCAACGTCTTTTTAATATTTTTTGAATAGATATGTACTTTCAGTGCAGTTAGGATGTGTGAGTTTGGGCCTGGCCGAAGATAACACCTTAACTTGTTCATATTGTTATTTAATTAACAATCACACATAATGTTTTGAGCTTAAGTTTAAAGTATGTTAAAATGGCGAAAAATGAGACGAAAATATTTTATTACAATGATAAAAGTTGATGGAATCTAGAACAGCTACAGCAATAAATGATAAAAATAGGAAATCTTTTCACGCTTAAATCTCAGATTTTGGTAAACCGATCTTAAATATGATAGTTTTAGGACATTCTGCTCGATGAGTGCTTTAATTTGATATATCATTTATTGCTCTGGCTCATCTAGATCTCTTCAACTTTTATCATTTAAATAAAATATTGATCTATTCAACTTTTATCATTTTAATAAAATATTTTGGCTGTAGCTATTCAATAAGCATGCACATAAAGAAAGCGTTTCATTATACACACCTAATTTCAAATCACCACGCGCTCAAGAAGTTTCACTTAAAAAAAAACGTTACGTAACTCGTTGCTCGAACCCCCCCTCCCCCAAATTGCGTCACGTAATACTTGAAATTAAATTAATTTTGAAATCTTAGAACATCAATAGTGGGCCTGATACTTAAATTACATAAAATAAGCTTTTAATTAATGTTTTGGCAACTTAAACTATGAATATTTTTACTTCGTGACGTCAAAGTGCTCATGACGTCATAACCTACATGTAAGCATGACAATTACACGTGAAATTGCAATAAATTAAAGAAAAATAATCTAAAGCATCGCAGTAATTGGATCGGACATTTACTGTTGCTTTATTATTTTACGAACTTTATTGTTATAATAAAACCCTACATTGAAGTCACTTGCAGCTTGAGTCTACTTGGGCCATCTGTATGCCACCATAGATTATAAACCATTTACGTTTTTCCAACTAAAACCAAATTGCGCTTTTTTCAACTAAACGTATTTTATTTTTCATGTTAAGTCCAATCATAAATTAAACTATGCACTTCACATATCAAGTTCATTCAATTGCCAGAATAGAGCTCTGAGGTTCCAATTTCGACACGTTTGTCTATGTTTAACTTTCCCATTTCACAATCTTTCCGGCCTTATTCGTCTTCCACAAAGTAATTTACGAAATCATAATCTAGGCCACCAGACATTTTCAAGCGACGTTCAATCATAACTCACGCATCACATATGCCGTAATTCGATTCCAAGAAATTTTTACCTATCACATACTATAGCACAATTTTAGCACCACGTCAGTTCTTCAATTTCATAAGCCTTTTACCGGTTACATATGCGAAACCTATAACTTGTCGTGTAAACTGTATCCTTAAATAAAATACTACGAAAAAACTTCCGAGTAGTTCTTACGGCACATAGTTGGAAATTTTTTAATGTTTTTGGACAAAAAGCCGTCTACAACGCAATTTTTAATGGATTTGAAAATTTTTTTTTTTTAAATAATCGTTAGGTACCACCCAATGTGTGAGTACTGCCCAAATTTTTGAAAACGTTCAACATAACTTCAAAAAATCCTATAAATATATGAAATTTGTGTATTTTACTTAGGGAGTTTTTCGAAAAATAAAGACATTTTTTTAAAATAAATGGTTGCCGACAACCACTTAACTATACAAATTGATTTATTCCTATATTAGTGAAAATAGACCAACAAAAGTAGCAACAAAAATACGAAAAAGCACTAGAGCTGTAGTGATTGTGGTAGGCTAAGAACAATTTATAAGATTTGTCCCGGCAGACTTTGTTCTGCCCTTTTCGGTAGGTGGCGCGATATTGTATGAACTCATGTAAAAGCGAGACAGCCTATTTTTGAAGTGAAATCAACTTTTGTCCCTACTCTTTTACATACATATAAGTACATAGTAGACCTGACAGACGTTTTTCTGGCCTTACTGGTTGGTGGGGCGATGAGTTTAATTTGTTATAGTCTTTGCCTTTTATATAATTACCAAGCCTCATTCATCTGCATCAAATAGTTGCCATCCATTTTTTAGTTCAAACTTACTTTTGCCCGTACTTTTTGTATATGTACCAAGTCCCATTCATCTGCGTGAAATAGTATGATGAATTTGATTTTCCTTTTATAATAGCAGGCGTAGAAACTCCCATTTTCCCAAATTAAACTACGCATAGAACCTTTCACAAACAATAGGAAGCATACATACATACGAGTATGTACAAAATTTTATCCATCTGCGTCAACTAGTTGCTGAGGTATTAACAATTTTGGTTGTTTCTCATATTATAGGCGTGGCACCAACCATTGTTTTATTGCAGCTTTCTTTTGTTCGTACATTTGATATAAGTCTCATTCATCTGTGTCAAATAGGTGATGATTTATGATAAATTTGATTTCGGAGGGCGTGCCCTCGCCCATATTTCTAAACCAAACTTTGCAAAAAACTTCTAGAAGCATTTAAAAATCATTTTGAAAATCCGTTATGTAGTTCGTGTGTTTATATGTATGTGACATAGGAACGGTTTTCGGTTTTCGCATATAGGGGGTGAGGCACTGCCCATTTTGTTATTGAAACTTACTTTTGCTCGTATCTTTAATATACATACATTTGTACCAAGTGTCATTCACATGCGTCTAACAGTCGATGAGATATGATGAATTTGAATTAGTTTTTATTTGAGGGACGTACCATCGCTCATTTTTTCCAAACCCAACTATGCTAAGAACCTTCCCCTGACCATATTAACATTCAAAAGTGACTTGAACTAGGACCACGTAGTGTAAATTCAATATGCAGTCTTCGTGAAAATTCAATATAAAAATTATTGTGTGTGAGCGCCACCCTTAATATTCACCCTAAATAAAAGACTCATTGCCTTAGCTATGCGCCATAATATAAAAGATACGTGGTGTAAGTTCCAAGTGAATCGATTTAGTGATTTTTATGAAAATTCTACTCTAAAAATATTTCCGTATGAGGGCCACCATAAATTAAGTTTTTGTAGCTTAGCACGCCCCCGGTGTCTTATCCCGTTCATATATAATGAAGTGCTTAATATAGGCTATGTGCATCCTAACACCGAATTTTAAGACTCTTGCTATCATATGAACCAAGGTATAGCGTTTTAAAGGTTTTAATTTAATCCACGCTCGTTGCTTTTATCAAAATAAAATATAGCCTATGTTACACCGAAATAGTGTGGCTTTCTATTAGTAAAATATTTTTTGGAATTGGCGTAGTAGTTCCAGATATTACCCTGCACATAAAAACAAACAAACCTTACCTCTTTATATAATAAATTTCGAAAAGAGGGCGAGGCATCTCCCGAACAACAATAACTCTATACTAAGAGAATTATTTGAGTTAATGAAGCCTAATTAAACGTTATACTGAGAGATCAGTTTAAAGTAATGAAATCAATTTGAACGCCAATATTAGAAATGGTGGGGTCTAGTATCAGACATTTAGTTGGTGGATTCTAAAAAGACTGCAAGGATATTTTAAGTTTTTACGTTAATGATAAAAAAGTTCTTGTCAAAATTTCACCTATTATTACTTTTTTTCTTCTTAACTATAAGTTTTCAGTAAAAATCATACCGAGTAAACAGTTCTTAAAATTTGTCAAAATATGCAAAAGAAATGTGTCGAATGAGGAATTTTCATCAAATTGTTTAAGGTACTTCGTTAAGTGTACAACAAAAATATTGCAAAAAAATAAAAAAAAGTTTTATGTAAGAAAACTGCAATTTTCTAACTTTTTTTAACTCAAATTTCGAAAAACTTAAGCTTTGCAGTTCTAGTAGAAACCCTAAAAGTTTTTTTTTTGTTTTGTTTTTGTTGAGGATTTACTCGAAAGGAAAAAGTTTTCGAATTGCAAGTGTTCCCGGAGAATTTTAGAGCATTAGGTTATTCTGAAAATGTCTAATGTACACATTTATTTATTTATCGCGTTTAATTTTCAAAGCAGACTTTCTTTCTTTACCTCTTATTTCGCACATGAAACAAATCTTTTTCGCTTAAGCCAAAGAATCTGGTTTAATCCATTAAGCTCAGAGTTTTTCATAAGATTGACATAAATCAAAGTAATTAATGCACCTACTCAACTGAAGATAAAACCTTGAATAAAGATATAAGGTACGTTGGTCATCAACATTATGGGTAATTAAGAAGAATGGTGTCCAAAAATAGAAGCAGCAAATGTAAAACCAAAGGCTTTATGTCAACAGCTAGTCATTTGTGAGCACTTACAAAACAGCACAGTTCAAATATAGAACGACCACGTAAGGAATGAAATAAAAGTATGAGGAAGTTAAAGAAGAATAAATAAGTGATAAGTACTAAAGCAAATTTCTTATTCAATTTCAATTTATTTGGAATTCTTTAAGTATAACAAGAACTATGTAAGTTCTTTGTAGAAAATTGTTTACAAAATTAAAATTTATATGTACATTAAGGTGGTCCTTGGGAGAAAAAAATTTACTCCCCTCGAAATATAATAAAAAATTTTAGGAATTTTTTTTAAATATATATCTTTAATGCGTACTGACCCTATTTCAATGTGAAACTTGGCCTAAGCCGCCACTTTTAGTTATTGGTTTTTGGCAACAAAAAAGTTTGGGGACGCCCTCTCAATTAAATCGAAATGGGATAAAAGAAGTTTTGAATTTTTTCAAATTTTTATCTTTAATCCTTACTGACCATATTTTCATGTGAAATTTAGCCTACGTTGTAATTTTTTTAAACTAATTTTTTTGCGTGGCTTTTGAATTTAAAAATCTTATATCAAAAATTAATATCCCTCTTGTCTAGTTAATAGATTTTAAATATCTTGACGTCACACGGAAGGTAATTTTAAAGTCTATAAAATTAAATCATAAAATTTTTAAATCAGTTCTATACACTTTGAGACATGGAAGTTTTTTAAAAATGTTCACCATTTTGATTTTAAGCAACTGTTATTTTCTCTAAAAATTCTATTTTTATTAATCTGTAATATTATTAACATAAGTATTATGAAAGCCCTATTAATTTCCTTCAACTCAAAATGTTATTTGTTACACATTTTTCTTTTCTAAGCGTTTTACATATATATTACATATTACGCATATACAAAAATAATGAAGAAACTGGCATCTTTTTTTATAAGGAATTCATTTTAATTAACTATTAATGGTAAGATCTTATAACTTAAAGAGATCGAGCACTATCGGCCAGCAAGGTAAAATCATTTATTTGATTTAATAATTTCCATAAGTGTTTCTATGCTTGTATTCGTAAGTTTTTTACGCTATTCGTCAATAACTAAACGTGGCGGCTTGAATCAAATCTCACATTGAATCAGGGTTATTATGGGTTAAAGATACAAATTTGAAAAAATTCCTAAATTTTTTTATCCTATTTCGAGCCAAGTGAGGGAGTGTCGCATTTGATTTTCGCAAAAACATTAAAAATGAACCACCCTAATGTACATATGTACATGTTGTGTGTACATTATATTCTTCATCTTCCTTATAAAGCTTTATATATAACCAATGATAATGACAAAGTTTTCATCTTAAATTTTACCGAGAAATACATTTCAAACTAAAATGATGTGTTCTAAGGAGCAGCTGCAGAAAATTTAATACACTTGATGATTACACTAGTTTACAAATAATTAAAAAATTTCTGAACTTTAGGTGCCACTAATCATTTCTTATGTTAAATTGGCTTCTGATTCCAAAATCACATTATTTTTTTTTTCTTTCACGTCGTTTTCGTGAAAAACCATCGGGAACAATTACAGGTTAGTTCTCCTAAATTTGTTACTTAATTAACTCAACTTGGTTAAATTTTTTTGTGCGAAAATAAGTTTTGATAAACGGCAACGCTATTCTTCTTTCTGCGTTCATACAGCATCATACAAAACTTTGTTGCATGTCCGCATGTGGTTCGAATCGAACATGCAGCCCTAGTTAAAAATTACCACGGCTGGTGTAATCAATTCAGTCTTGTTTAGCTTATAAAAATTTAAATAAAGAATTTAAAACAAAAAAAGCTACGGCACAACGCAGCACAAGTCTAGCACAATCTAGCACAACTTTAATTTTTTTGAATTTCAAAAAAGGCTGGGCCAACTTTCCTGACATAATAACAAGCAAAAATGCAATTCTACAATTTCTTATTCAATTTTATATAACTTTTCTATTTCTTAATCGATTTTCTGAAGAAGTTTCCTATTTTCTTTATAAATATATAGACTAAGGTATAAAAAAGCAAATTCATTTTTAAATTTTTTTTCTTGTATAAATTTGCAGTTGATTTTGACTTTTTTTTCACATTTTCGAAAAAAAAATAAATTTTTTTAGAAATCATTTCGCCAAAACTAACAACTAACAAAAAGTGATGAAATAAATATTTATAGGAAATTTAGTTTTACAACGTGTAAATATAAATATTAGTTCTTGAGATATTTGTAATTAAGTAAAACCATTTTTTTTAGTCCAAAAACCGAAAATGACCGATATCTCGAAAACGACGTGAAATGAAAAAAAAAAAATAATGTGACTTTCGGTAGCAGCAGCTGATTTACATATAAAATGAATAAATGTGTTCAAAGTTAATTTTGGCTGTAAACTAGTGTTGTTTTATACTCATCAAAATTTACTAGCAAGACCTAATCATTTTGGTTACTTATTTCCGTACTGACGCCTTGGAGTCTTGTTAGCTTAATTTATGAAATAATGTTTTTCAATAATATTTAGTTAAAAGAACAGCATGTTGCATTTATTATGAAAAAAAAATGTTTGAGTTTAAGCTAAGTTTTTTCTGCTTGAACAATTATGAGTAAATAAATTTTGCCGTAATAATTCTATTAAATAGTATTGTACGAGTAAGTGCCAAGTTTTCAATTAGTAACGAATTATGTTAGGCAAATTCAACATTTGAATATTTTAAGTAATTGACCCACTGCAATAAAAAAACATCGACTTTTAAATTAAGAATCGAAAAAGAGTAACCAATAGCATTATAAAATATTTTATTATGAATTCAAATGCAATATATATTGAAATTTTTAGCAAATCATTCGTATTCGTATATATTACAATAGCAAAATTTTTTACAATTTTATCCTCAAAATCATTATATTACCGCAAACAAATAAATGGAAATGGAAAGTAATTGTAGTGAATAAATAGTACATGATCAAAACACACTCAAAACCTTATGCACACAAATACTCGCAACAAATAAACACAATAGATGATAAAATACGTTACAATACAAATAAATCATTCCATTGAACTGAAAAAAGACAGTCGAACAAAACCTAAGTACAAAGAAAACAAAACCAACCTAAATATGAGACATAAAAGTATCCCTAGATAGCAGTGTGGTCGGTCAGTTCTCATCCATATTTATTTTCCATACATTTTTGACAAATCACTCCCATTTTTTGCTTCTATGTAGACACTTCAATTTGATTGATTGTGTTTGATGATACACAAATAATGCGAAACCAAATAATATTATTTTATGCTTACATTTACATATTAAATAAATAATATTAGCCATTTGTGTAAAAACACATTTGCGCAAGGCAAAAATTCACTATGGTTTCTTTGCTCTTTTAAGAAACGAACAATAAAAATTTTAGTTAAATATATACAGTCGAACCCGCTTAACTGAAACGGCAAATTGGCAAAAATTTTTTTTCACTTAAGCTGTTATTTCACTTATACGGAGTTTGGTTAACTGAAAAAAAATTTCACTTAAGCGGACTTCGGATAACTGAAAAAAAGTTTCACTAAAGCGAAGTTCGGATAACTGAAAAAAATTTCACTTAGATGGAGTTTGGATAGCTGAAAAACAATCCAACCGGAAAATTTAATATTTGCATGCTAATATTCGAATATGGGCATTTCTCTCATGTTGAACGGGACGGAAGTACACTTTAAAAGTGGAATTAAAGTCAAAGTAAAACACTTTTATTTTCTTCTGTTACTTTAAGAAATAGCCCTTTGGTAGCACTATATTTAGTGGTAAAGTTGATGCACGACGTAGTACTGGTTCCAAGATAGAGGCAATAAAAAAGCATTCGAACGGGATAAAAAATGGAAGTGTTTTTCATGGCCATCTATAGAAAAGCTGAAGTCAGAGAAACCTGGCAACATTCTTTAATGCGACTAATTTTAAAATGTTATGGAATAATATCACTTTGTAATAGATATCGTTTGATTGCAAAATCTTAATTATTTTTTTTCTTACAAGGCTTTGTATCCATTCGAACGGGACATATTTTTTTTATTATGAGTATGCATATTACGGAGAGAAATTTTGTCTTAAAGTTCATCTATAGCTATATCGACTTCTGAAATCCCTATAAAAAGTTCCTTTAAAGTTCGAATAGCATTCAAAGCCCCATTCACAGACTTTTGTGCAAAATCTGAATTTATCATTTCTTCGGTATCAGAATCGACTTCATTTTGATTATTGTTAGATTCATGCAATTTATGATTTCTTAATCTGTCATTTCTCCAAAAAATATCGAAATCTACAAGCAATTCAATTTCCTGCTTGGGTGTGTTCGAAAAGTAAGATTCTTCTTTATCATTATTTTCCGAAATAATTTCGTCAATGCTTGCAGCAAAACCTGTCTTCCGAAAGTAATTTTTGATTGTTTCTAAGCTTACCATGCACCAGGCTCTTTTTACCATTTTCGATGCTGCAAGTACCTAAGTCTACCTTCTTGGAAAAATCTATAAAAAAATGTCCGTTTACTAGATGGAGAACTTGTCGTGAAATAAGTATGCAATATAAGCACAAACCAATTAATAACTGTCAAATCTGACATAGCAGACAGAGTGAATGAGGAAAAATAAAGAGCACTTTTTTGTAAACGTGTTCATTTAAAGTTTTTCAGTTATGCGGAGCTTTTTAAGTGAAAAACTTTAATTTTTTGCCAAAACTTTTTTTCAGCTAAGCGGGGTTTTCAGTTAAGCGGGTTTCAGTTATGCGGAGTAATTTATAAGAAAATTGTCAAAAAATGCTCCGTGCAAAATTTGGTGTTTCAGTTAAACAGTTTTTTAAATTAGGCGGAGTTCAGTTAAGCGGGTTCGACTGTACTACAAATTAAAATGACTATGTAAAGCGAGTGGTTGTTCCTTCAAATAATGATCTTAAATTGTTACGTAATTGCCATGAACTGTTTTTTCTCCGACTTGTACGTCTCGGCTCGTATACAGTTACTCACAAAATTGAGTATACACCTTGATTTGAAAGAAATATTGGCCATTTTTAAAGAAATTAAAAATGTTTAGTAAATAATTTTAATGCATGGGGATAGATACCAATCTGACGAACTAATAACGAATATAAATTTTAATATTTTTTAGGACAAAACACAAAATTAATTCATAAAAACGTAAATTAAAGCAAAATTCAAGTTACGAAATTAAATATACACTTGCCAGTTTCGACATCAAATTTGATTTTTTTTATCACGGAAGTATCGTAAAGCATTTGAAAGTTTGTAGGGCTATTTCGACTAATAGTTTGAATACAAGCTCATTTCGTTTTTCGCGTTAGTTTCGCAATGGTGACCACTAGCAAGGATACAACTTTTGCAATAAGATAATTGGTGATGAGATATATTGTAAAGGAAAATCGTGTCGCGAAATTGGTGAAATTATTAGAAGACCTAATTATACAGTTCAAAACATTATAAACAAGTGGAGATACGAAAGTACATTGATGCATTCTATAGATAGAGGCAGAAATAACTCCTATCAAAATGTGATGAGCGTATTATCAAACGTAAATTGCAAAAATATCCAACTGCTAGTGTGCCGAAATCGACTGCAGAATTTTCCATAGTTATTAGCAAGCCGATATCCACAAAAACAGTTCATCGAGTACTGCGAAAAAATTATTTGGACGGATTAATTGCACGCAAAAAGAATTTCATTTTTTCTATAATTAAAAAAACAGGTTTGGAGTTTGCTTAAATGCCTTTAAACAAGCCACCGAGCTTTTAGAAAAGGGTGATATTCACGGACGAGGCAAAAATATATCTTTGGGGATCAGATGGAATATCAATTGTATGAAAAAAGACTCATTCTTCACTGAAAACTAAAAATTGAGTAGCCACAGTCAAACATGGTGAAGTTTCAGTTATACTGTGGGGATCTATGACAGCTAGTGGCGTCGTATCCATGGAATTTATAGACTCAATTATGACCAAAGAAAGTTACTTGGATATTTTAAGACGAAATTTGCTACAGAGTGCCGCAAAACTTCAGCTTCCGTCCCGGTTTTAGTGACAATAGAATAATGATCCAAAGCACACGGTGCACATATGGCAAGATTGGCTGCTATAAAACTCTCCAAACCAACTTAAAACACAACCAAAATCGTTGGAAAGGAACCCAATTGAGCATTTATGAGGAGAAGTGAAAATAAAGTTGAAAAATGTTCATTCGTGGAGCAAGGAGAACTGTAAGAGAGCGATAGCCAAGATCTGGGAAGAAATTTCGCAATCTTTCACCCAAAAACTGGTGGATTCTATGCCACGACGAATTTAATCGGTAACAGATGCAGTAAGTGGTCCTAACAATTATTGGAAGCAAAGAATATCTTTTCTATTTGAAATTTAATGAACTATATACTTCATTTTAATGAACTGTGTGCTTAATTTTGTGACATGAATTTTGCTTTAATTTACGTTTTTATGAATTATTTTTGTGTTATGTCTCAAAAATATTAAAATTTATGTTCGCTATTAGTTCGTCAGATTGGTATCTATCCCCATGCGTTAAAATTATTTACTAAACATTGTTAATTTCTTTAAAAATTGCCAATATTTCTTGCAAATCAAGGTGTATATTCAATTTTGTGAGTAACTTTATATACTCTGAAAGTCAAAATTAGATGATGTGATGTCTACTCTTTGATTTTTTATATTGTACACTCCCAAAACAGCCGTGGCGAGTACAGGAGCGTGCTATCGTACTTACTGCCTAACGTCTCACTAGGTACTGAAAGCATATGAAGAATCTCAACATAACTTAAAATATAGAAGTGGCTAAAAATTGTAGCTTTTTATGTATAAAAGTTAGTAATGCATTTTGTAACATTCAGTTTTTTTTTGGCTTTTATTTTTAGAAGTCGAAAATTGAAGTGTATTTTTGATTGAATAAACAAAGAATAATCCAAAAAAAGTATACTGGACAAAAAAAACCGTGTTCTAGAATACATATCTACCTCAAGAACACCGATTTTCCAAAATTTATTCATATTCGAGTATTTCTTCATTTGAAAATATAAAAATATAAATAATTCTATGGCCAAACAAATGATGAAAATTTGATTTTGTTCTTATTTATAATATTTTTTTAAATTTTTTTTTGATTTTCCGCTAATTTTTAAGCCTATACAAAAGAAGAAAAACTTTGGTATCTCCGCGAGTAGCGCTTTGATGTTTCTTGTGTAACAGCTCAAATCCTTTGCTGTTTTTACTGCATTCACCTTAATACGAATCTTTTTGCAGAGTTTTTTAAGTCTAACTTTGAACCACCTATAAATTGTGACCTTAATATTTCGGATGACATGGGTCCTGTTTTAGATTTTGGGTTCCTTTCATTAACTGAGGATGATATTTTGAAGAGTATTCAAGATCTTAAGCCTTCAAATCGTCTAGACAAAAATGGTCTATGTGCTCTTCTTTTAAAAAACTGTGCAAGTAATTTAACTTATCTTTTGATGAAAATTTTTAATAAATCTTTGAGTTCAGGTCTTTTTCTTGATTCATCAGAGTGAATTAAATAAATTGCATGATTGGTGCAATAATAACTTCCTGTCTTTAAACCTTAGTAAATGTGTTTTTATGTCTTTTGCTAAGACAAATTCCATGATACACTCATCGTACTTTATTTTTAATACTTCACTTTTGTCTGTCCGAGAATTTAAAGACCTTGGCATAGTTTTCGATTCCAATTTCTCATTTCGCTCTCATCTAGACTATATTATTCCAAAGGCTTATTCTATGCTTGCTTTTATTACGTAATAAAACGTAATAGTTCCTCGTTTAGTGATCCATATACACTGAAGGTTATTTTTACTAGTCTCGTACGGTCCAAATTGGAATATGCTTCTGTTATATGGGATCCGTTTTACGAATTTCATTAGACGCGACTTGAAAAGGTGCAAAAATCTTTTACAAGATATGCGTTGCACTCTCTTAACTTTGATGGTAATTATCCCTCATATAATTCCAGATGCCTTTTAATGGGTTTGAAAACTTTAGAAAATAGAAGGAGTATTTTATCACTGCTTTTGCTATCTGATATTGTATCTGGGGCGATTGATTGTCCTGAGCTTTTGAGTCAGGTTCAGTTTAGTATCCCTGCTAGAACTCTTAGGAATTATGATCCTTTTTATTTAGAAACGGTTCGCACAAACTATGCAGCAAATGCTCCTATTTATAGAGCAATGAAATTGTGCAACAATATCAATTCATCTTGTTTTTTAGATTTTTCTGTGTCAAAAATTTCTATGAAGTCCTTATTAAATAGTATTTTTTAGTTTAATTCTTAATTATAAAATATAAATATTATTACTTATATTCATAAATTTTTTGTCTAGTCTGTAAGAACTTTTAATCAAAGGCTAATAAATAAATAAATAAATAATACACTATAGTTTGAAATTTGATTTTTGGTCCAAATTTTTTTTTTCATTTATTTTTTGATGGAAAAGTTACTTCAAAGTAGTACTTTTAAAAACGAAATCTGCGTTATTTCTTTTTTTTCGTTCCGAGAAAAACCAATGGAGCACTTTTGATTCTCCTGAAGGTGCTCTTTGACTAAAAAAAACGTGTTTTTTACTCGTAACTTTTATTTCTTCAAGAATGGATACCTGAATTTTCTTGAAAATTTGACGTTAAAAAATTGTAAATTTTTTTTCTGTATAAATAATATTTAGTCCCAAAATTCAATTTTTCAATTTTTTTTGTGAAGATATTTTGTTTTTCTTTAAAACCATAATGAATCTAACCATAAATAGTAGATTGCCTTACTCTCACACTGGTAATGAACCAAAAATGTCCATACCGTGGCATGACCCCAACATGAAATTACCAAGCATAAGACTCAGAAACGTAACTAGTGATATCGAAACCATCTCCAGATTGCGTCCTTAAAAGATATAACTAAGTATTATTTATTTAAAATGAGATTTTGACTGAGATCAAATAAATTGTAATAAGTTCATCGATAAAAAGAATGAAAACTGGTTATCTATGTAGTGAAAAACCTTAAATTGTCCATGCAGTGGCGACTATGTCCGTACTGTCGCAACGATTTTTACCAATTCCGCTTTCATCCGAGATGAGTTGTACTTGTAGTAAATTCACTTTATAGGCATATTTTTGGAAGCTAACTACACAAGAAAACGTCAAAAAAATTAGAAAAATCGTAAGAATTTTTCCCCCAAAATATCGATTGAAAAAAGTAACAGTTATATGAAAATCGCCCATATGTCAATTTTAAATCTTAAAAATATCATAGTATTAGACTAAGACTCTGAAACAAAAAATTTAAAAATAAGTTATGGTGAATACTCTCAACCATAGTTTTAAGTTTTAAAAAACTCTTTTACGGCGTGGTACAGCCCTAAACTTTTATTTTTATAACGTCATATCTCACAAAACATGCAAAATATTGAAATGAAATTTGGTAGACGGATGCTTACCATAAATATCTTAAACTATTCCAAAAGAAGGCGGAATAGAAAAAGTGGACGTGACCCTTTTTAACAATTGAGATTTTGATTCAATATTTTCTACGATTTCATAAAATTTTTGAAGATGATACCACTGAAAGCAATCATTATTACAAGTTATGCCACTATACTGACAAAACTCGTTGAAGGGCGTGGCAAAGCTTTAAACATTTATGAAAGTTGTAATAAGAGAACTAATAACACAATCGAAGTTTAATATGGTATATAAACTTGATACAAAGTATCTCACAACTAAAAGTGGACACAATAGAACCTGTGAGCTGGCACCTCCCACACATGCCATAAACGTCAAAAGTAATATTAGTGCACTAACAGAGTAATCCTAATTAAATTTAATGTAGAGACTTCTGTTACTATAAGCTTTGAAATTGCATGGGCTTCGACGGGGTTGCATCAGTAGGCGTGGCACCTCCCATTCAAGCAAAAATAGATTAATGTTATATTTAGAGTACTAATTGGAGTGATCCTAATAAAATTAAATGTGATGATGTACCTTATTCTACATTTTTTGTCACTTTCCATAATTTATCGGCTTGTATAGCCTATTTCAACTCTTTTAACATTCTCAACCTCTTTCAACTGTTATCAACTTATTTCAGCTCTTACTATTTTATCAACATTGCCAACATTTTTCACAATGTGTCAGCGTATTACAATAGCCTATACGTTTTATGTCTAGACAAAGCCCATTACTAGTATTGTGATCAATATTGAAAACTGTATTAGTGCAGTCTGTTTTAAGTACACAACCCATTTTCAAAAATATTGATTTAAAAAATTATGCAAGTTATCAAACTTTCCAACAAAGTGGGTATGGCTTTCGGGCATCTATCAATCAGAGAATTCGAACACGTTATTAGTTTTTATTCTTCTTCTTTCTTACTTATAAAGTAAAAGAACATTTTTCGTCTTCAAGTTTTATTAAAAGACTGACTAGCTTAATGCAACTGATTAATGTCAAGTTCTTGGTTAATCACGCCACAATTAACGGGTACAATTATATAGTCTTATGCTAAATTTAGTCTCTTTAACTAAATACATTTTAGGTTGGGTTAATATTATTAAATATGTACATAGCATTATAAATATGAATACATCGCAGTGATTAAATTTTTTTTTGTTTCAAACAGTTATTATTGATCGAGGAATTCGAGTCCGTGATTAATTTTTCTTCTTCTTCTTTTTTTCTTATAAAAAAATTGAAAATTGACCGAAAGAAATGAAAAAATTCCGATTTTGTACATTAAAGTTACAAGATCCCCCTATATTATTTTGCCGCCGATTCTGTGTTTTGAAAATTGAAATTGAAAATTGAGAAATTATCAATGTGTTTTTGACGTTGTTGCAAGTTTCAACGTAAAACGTTTTCCTGTACTTTTTGCAATTTTTCACGCTCAGAGAGCATTTTATTGCTTATTCCCACAAATTATTCAACTTGCGAATTGCTGCTTCAAAAGTTACGGAAAAGACCTTTATTTTCCATATTTTTTCGACTTATCCAACTTCAGTTAACTTTTTCAAAATTTTGCATATATTATCGACGTTTCCAGCATTAAAACGAAAACCGAACTATGGTCGGTCTCCTGGTTCTGTAGAAAAATTACGGAAAACACATGTATATTTCTAATTCTTTTTTAAATATCGATTAAGTCGATTAATATTCATAATTTTTTTACAAGCGGTCATCAAAAAACACGTCCGCGAAAGTTCTGGAACATTAGCCCCTCACCGTGGTTGTCCACTTGTGTTCGATTTCGCTAGCCTCCGTCCCCTAATTATTTCCACAAATAATTATTCTGCCCCCCGTTTGTTTGTTTGCTTAAAAATTTTTTTTTTGGTAAAAATAAAAAAAAAATTCAAGAACCACACTTAAAAAATGGACGTCCGAAAAGGTTACGACCCTCCCACCCAAATGAAGATCTACGGATGATTTCAAAATTTCATACACATAAGTGTATCGCCATTTTTCTCACTGCACTATTCATATAAACTACACAAACGAAATAAAATCGTAAATGTTTCAACCAAATTTTTAAAATTCTTCTGTGTCTAGTTTTTATTTGTAAATCCACTCTATTCTTTTATTTAACACACGTTTGTGAGTAAACACGTTCAAATTTAGTCCTTTGGCTAAAACCTCTACCAAATCTGTCATACATAGACATATGTATGTACATGACAAGAATTTTCAATTCTTCAGTAACAAACAAAATCAATTACGACCATTTCGAATATCCGATTGGAAAAAAGCAATTTCCATTAAAAAATAATATCGTAATGACAACAATGAAAGACAACTAGTACAGCACACACAATGGGTGGTAGAGTCATATTGAAACCTTCGTTAGTTTGAATGAGATACATACATACTATACATTCATATAAAGTTGGCATGCGGTGGTCTTAATTTGAAAGCTTTACGAGTACTTACCCAAAATGACGTTTCTTCTGTTGGTGCGATGCCAACTGCCTATGACAATGGAAGGCTCTATCACATACATTGCACGTCAGGGATTCATCTGTCGAAGTGTTTGATGACGGTGTGTGATTGAAAGAGAACAAATACAAAAATAAGATTAAAGTGTCAGTTCAAAAACATTCGTAAGATAAATTGAAATTTTATGTGCGAAGGCAGTAAACTATGGAAATTAAGTAGTCAGTTATTTTCCAAGTTTCTTTGATAGAAAAGTTTCATGCATTTACGTTTTTACTAAGAATAAGACATTTTTAGCAGTATTTTTTTAAACAGTAAAGCGGTATATTTAATTAATTATGTTACTCCAAGACTTACAATAATAATGTTTCTATGCTTCGAGTATTAAATGAAATTTTGGTAAATTTTGTTCGATGATTTTTTGTACAAAAATATACTATTTTCAAAGTTTTTATTATTCGATGAAGGAAACTTGGGAAATAACAGACAGTCTAATGTACATACTCATGTAAATATGTAACTTACCAAAAAAACTTTAATTGAATTTCTATACTCTTTTACTGCTAGGATTCTTAGAAAAAGAAGCAAAAATGGTAGAATGCTTCATATTGCACCCTATCACTTAAATTTTAATTAACCCTTAGCGGCACCATGGGGTCGTGAACAATTCCACGAAACTTTTGAAATAATTTTTCGAACTAATGAATACTCAAGTTTAGTCTCACGTAGCACAAACATTTTTTGAGAAATATCCCTAATCATCATTTAATTCCATAAAGTAGAGTCATCTCAACACTCGTTCACAGTTATGAATCATGGAATGAAAAATTCGCTTTTATATAATTTTTTTTTTTAACGTGGGGTCGTAAAAAACCCCAATGTGCTTTATTGTTATAAGGTTGAAGTGGTGCCGCTAAGGGTTAATTTATGTCAAATTTTCTTTCAATATTTTGCTAGCCATGATTATTTGAATTAACTCCCTACAACCTTCAGCGAGCATTCTGAAGATTTTTATATCCTACACACAGAATATATATATTATGTCATCCCGTTTGTAACGTAGCAAGTACAGAAAATTATATTTTAACTTGATCAGCGTACATCCTGAATTGATTAAGTCATGTCCGTCTGTCTCTACATGGAAATAAAGATAAGAAGAACATAAAGTGACATAATTTTATGAAATTTTGTGTACATGAAATTTGTTCATGAAAACGTCTGTCGCCCATACAAAGAAAACGTTATAAGGCAACGATGCAACCAATAATGCAAAAAAATTTTAGGAATGATTCGGCCTATCATTCTTTATACATAAAGTGCGTGCACTTTGACAAGAGAGAGTGCAACTCGGGGTGTTCCAATTTTATACCAACATCTAAATATTTTGGTTTTTTACTCAACTGGAATCTCTAATCTATACTCTAATCTAAAAAAAAATTGGGACAATCTGTTATAGAAGGATTAGAAAAAGGAAAGTTTTGGATCATTACGAATAATATAAAAAAGCAATATTAATTATTGGATTATTAAAGTTGATGATTAAGTACCTTTCATTAAAGGGTTGCTACGTATTCGAAACACCTCACTGAACATTTTCCTGCATAAAAATACAAGTCCTCTGGGTACTTTTTATCTAACAAGTACCGTTTCATATCTTCGGGAAAATATTATACCGCGAATTAAATTTCCTAACAAAATTTGTTAGGGCCTATAAAAAAACTGTTCTTCACCGCTAAGCCCACTTTAAATTATATCGAAATCTCTTTTTTTCCAAAATATCATAAAGTGAAATTTTTTAGTTATACCGAATCTAGAACCAGTGTAGACCTGTGAAATAAATTTCAATGTACGATATTTCAGAGAAAAAAAAAGTTATTGATATAATTTTTTGAAGGAGAAGAATTGTACTTTCACATGCCGTATCAAATTTTGATGAAATAATTAATATGCACCCGAATATACGAAACGGCACTTCGAAATAAAGGATCCAGGGGATTTTTATACATATTTTTTTTTTTGATGGTAAGTGATCAGTGAGGTACCTTGAAGTGAACAAATTTGAAAGGACTTTGCACTTCCAGTACCAAAAAATTACTTAAAATCGCTATGTTTACTTAGAACCAGTGATGGTATTTTCGGTACATGTGTACTTTTTTCAGTACATTTGTGTCGTGAAAAATCGTCGTCAGTACTTTCGACAAGTTTTCAGTACATTCTGTACATATGGAAAATTTTCAGTACATTCTTACCATTTTTATTTTAGTGAATTTATCGCAAATAATGGCTGCAGTAAATAACTTTTAGTAAAAAAGTTAAAATTTTGCTGAATTTTTGAAATATAAAGTAACTTATTAATTTTCATGTCGAAAAACGTACATTCGGCATCTAAAAAGTACTATTCTATACTATGCAGTACATTTCCACAAAATTGCTATATTGAGGGAGCTATTGAAGGTAGTTTTTATACATACGACTATAAGCAAAGTTCGGAAAGCAAATAAATTTTATTAGTTATTAAATTAAATTAAATTAAATTAAAAAAGGAAGGAAGAAACAAGGGTACCGCCAACAAGATCGTGAAAATAATGCCCAGTTAACAAACTAGAAGACCTTTAATCGCATTTTTATACCCTTACTAGTTACTCATTCTTCACTACTCACCATAATCTTCGTCATCCGACATCACCATCGCCTGTAATCGACTGATTGTATTTTCATTCAATTCCTTTTGTTTATGTGATGAATTTAATTTGGTAGTGCTGCCTGCTCCTAACGCACTAACACACCTACCACTCTCCATATTCAGGTCACACGCTTCGTCATCTATGTAATTTCCCTGACAATCGGTCAAACGATTTTCATGGCACCCATTTGTTGTTGTACCCGCCATTGCACCATTTGCTGAACACCCATTGCCATTTCCAGATGTTGTCAATTCAAAATTATCAGGATCTTCGAACGGATCATCAATTTTGTGCTTCATGGATATGGCATCATCTGAGTCTACGCTGAGGCGACCATAGGCCTTGCGTGGTGGACGCTTTACGTATTTGACTGAAAAACAAAAAATTTAAAAATAAAAATCAGTTAGCGTGCTAAAACTATATTAATCAAAAATGCTTAAAAGATGTGCATGTAAACGTTTAGTGTCGTGCATCTCGAACAGTACCTGAAAGTGTGGGCAACTATCAGTCTGCAACATACATTTATGAAATCAATACGTAAATATAATGGGTTTGGGTAATATATTCTTGTTGCTTAATGTGTCTGCTTCTAAGATTTATTTGCTTCAGAAACCAGTAGAACGTGCTGGTATTAACGCAAAGGTGAAAAGTTAAAGGTGCAGCAATAGCTTCAAATAGCAATCAGTCGTTTCTGTTAATGGGCCTGCTCGTAATGGCTAAGTAAAATAAAATGTTTCTAAGTGTTTTCAATTTCATTTGATAAATAGCTGAATTGCGAAAGGTTAACAAAAGATATTAAATTAACACGATGAAAAATGTTAAGAAATTGAAATCACAAGAAATTAAATTATTGATAATAACATTTAAATAAGTATTTTGGAAGAGAAAGAGCACTAAAAAACTTGATTCATTACCATGATTCTGTGAAAAATGTAGCCAGTACTTTCTTTTAATATTAAAATTGGTCAAATATCTTATTAGGACTTCAGCACCTAAAGAAATAAAGCACCTAAATCCTATGTATATGCTTCCTTTAATAGAATTAATTTTCCCCCACTAAATAATGATTTGATTTATAATTTTAGTGATCATAATTTCTAAAGCAAAATAAAGGAGATATTTAAAACTTAATACTAAGACAAAAATTAAAAGAAATCCTGTAGGAGAATGAAGTCAAATAAGTGCAGTCTTTTGCGTTCATTTGGCGCCTCTATCTTTTAATGTTTCGTTAATTTTTTTTTATATACGACGTCATTGGTCCTTTCGCACTCACTTCCAAAATTTAGGTAGAAAAGTTTTCTTCTATGCTCTCTTACACTGACTGGCCTGCCGAAATCGTTTTTAGACTGTTTGCTAATGTTCAATTGATAAGAGAAGTAAAATATTTGAGTAAGCATTATATACTCATGAAGAATCGATGCGTATGTGTAAATATCGTCATTTAAAAAATGTGAAATCTAAAATTGACAACAGATTTTGTTGCTTATATTGAAGTGCTTTGAGTGTTTTAAGTTGAAAACATTTAGGGAATGCTATTCCGAGGAGTACATCTTTCAATTAGATGATACCGAAAATGAAAAAAATGGGCCCGAAGAAAACTAATACTTTTAGATATATGATCCAAACAACTTTCCCGAATGTAATGACGATTGCCATAGTGCCAATGAATAGTCATTAGCTATGAAAATATTTGTTTCAAGATAACTGAAGAAAGTTAATATTCATATACTTGATTATATAAACTGAGTTTTTTGACTAGAATCATCAAATATAGCTACAATTTTTTTTTCACTTCTTTTATTTATTGCATCTCTTTAAATGGCATAGACTAACAACGAGTTATATGCTCTTATTCTAATTAAAACTATTACAAATTATAAATTATATACACAAATTATTTTCAAGTTGCTTATCAGAAGAAATTACAAGCTCTGCGGGACTCATAAGCTGGTCTGAAAATAGATTTTACCGAATACTACTACCGTTTATTACTGCAATTGCGGTAGGTGAAATGGGACAACCCGTTGGAGCAGTATCAGCGAGGTCCCGGTATTTGTTAGTTATAGTCACCAAAATGAATGTATTAACTTTCAGCAACTTCCGTTCTGAAATCGCCATCGAAATATGTATGTATATTTCGGATTTCATATGATGTGCTGCATTTTTTTTTTTTTTTTTTGAAAAAGACACATTATGAATTGCATAAAATTGACTTAATAAATATTTTTGAATCAACCGTTTTCATAATTATAAAAAAACAAAACGCCATTAAAATTTATTTATTGATATTATTTTGCAATAAAAAAAGAATGATATAGCTATTTTGATTACGATTTTGACAGATAAAATGGAAAAGTGAAGCGCAAGATTCAAGAATAAAAGAATGATATATGTAACTCAGTCAAATCGTATTGTTCGCAAGATACACGGGCAAAAAATTTTAATTGATTATTCTGCTGAATTGCCATGCTCTAGAAAATTTTTGAACTTAATACATATTTTTTTACACTGATTTTACATCGATTTTATTCAATATAACAAATGCAATCAAATATATATTTGAATAAAATATATTCTATTTGGAATAAAGAGTGACAAATCTGGTTGGAATATGCTTACGTTTAACTCAAATGAATATTTAATTGCTTTATATCAATATATATATATATGTGTTATATCCAACCAAATTGTTTCCCCACTATAGGAAAATAAGCATTAATCACCAGCCGTAATGGTAAATTTGGGATGCGATATCAAACATCTAACCTTCAATTATCATACACTAGAGTACATATCATATATAGAGTATGAATTAAGTTAGATTTTGAGACAAATGGAAATGATTGCAGAATTTAACTATATTTTCTTCTTGATAACGTTTTTCGCTAGAGTATGGGCGTATGATCTCACCGGAAAAAAACTTAAATATCTTCCATTTTAGGTATTTTCGAGTCTGAAATTAATGATATGGGCTTATTCAAGTTATATATTTCAATTTATCGGTAGTAAAAATATATGTTTTAAAGTTCCAGAAAATCCCCAAGACTTTACTCAATCCAAAAAATTGCATAAATTTAATGTTTTATTTCAATTTGCTTTCACATACTTTTGAAATCATAGCAATCGAAAGTATAGTATACAAAAGGGGAAAAATTCGGTTAACTGTAACTACGAAAAGCGAAACGAAAGCACACCATGGTACAATTTTAGTGAATTCTCTAAGGGAAAATAACAACTTCAGTCTAAGGCTAGGGTATAGTATTTGTTATTGATGTAGGAAATGAAATATTTTATGAGCACGAATCACGTAACTAAAGTGCAAAAGTTGTAGCTGCTTTTATAATAGACATCTATAAATCTCTATTGATTTTTCTCCGTAGGTAAAAAAAAAAAAAAAAAAACACCAAGTTAAGAAAAGTTTGCCGAAAAAAAAGAAAAAACATTTGCATAGATATATTTTCAGTAGAGGCAAAAAGTGGGGGGCGGTTACAGCAAAAAAGGCTAAAATCAAAAAGGTAACAAATGTTAGAAAAAGAACCACGAATGCTATTAAAACTCATTTTCACCACAAATCACCTTGGGGCTTTTGCGGACAATTAAAGTTTTGTTGCATAATTTAAGGCTTAAATAGAGACACCATTTGCGAGGCGGTGTTAAAAAGATTCTTTACGTTGTTTTTGTTTGCCTATGTTAAAGTTAATTTTTAAAAATGTAATAAAATGGTTATTTATTGTTTTTGCAATTTTCTCCTTTTGGGGAATTTACATGGATATTAAGTAGGAAAATCCAAAAGCCATGAAGCATTCATGATTATGTAGGTACTATATGTTTTTAGGAATAGGAGTTTTATAAGTATGATGAGTTTTTTTAGAAAACTTTGAACATAAACATATAAACATTAAGTCATATAATTCGCTGAAATCTAGTTCGAATCAATCAATTTTTGATATAACTGAATCAATCAAGTCAATTTGAACTATATAATTTAATCATTTACTCTTTAAGACTGTTTTGGTAGGCATTATCAAATTTAAGTATACGATAAGTCGCTAGATCTTTACGGAAGTCGTAATTTTCAACGAACCATTTATGTACCATACATTTTATTTCCATGTTTATATATACATATATTCCAATAAATGTACTCGTAAGCCGTATGAAATGTGTGGTAAATGGTTAGTCGAAAGTTACAAACTATACTGGTTTTATAATTGGGTTATATTTATAAGATATTTTTTTGGTTATCTTATTTATTGTTTATTGAATCTTCTTCTGAGCTTATAATAGCTTTTCAAATCTTAACTTATTACAGAATGAATGCAAGCAATTTTTAGTATTTTTTTAAACATTTATAATTCACAGAGAGCTGTATAATGGATGCACCCCACACAATGTTGGGAGTACTGAACGTCACGAATAGCTTATGAGTATCTCAATGGTGACCCTCTGAAATAGCATAGTGGCAGCTGATTCGTATAAACAATTATAACTAATGCAATGTTCTATGTTCCAGTCTAACAAGTGGAGAAGATCGTGTAAGTCAGTGTCCCCAGTGTAGTTTCCGTGACGGTCTTGGAGTAAGACCGGCATGAGGTTGAAACGTCTTTACCGAGGAAAGTAATGTCCTCTTTGCAGATTTGTGGTGCGAGATTTGCATACCATGAAACACTCCCTACGATAGACGAATATGTAGGGCTCTGGATGCACATTTGACCAGCTGGATGAATTCTTGGGAACACAGGATATAATAATAATAAAATGTTAGCTGTTACAGAATTGATTCAAGTCGATTTAATGATAAAATTTTGCTCTATGCCCTGAGCATTTCATCATTCAAGTTACTTTGGAGCAACTAATAATTATAATTAATTAATTAATTATTAAGTATTTCGTAATCTCAATGTGTACACTGTACAGTATCTCTAAGTCATTACTTTCAAATTTTTGATATACCAAGACACAGTATTAAGCGTTCGTAAGGTTGTAAGCTAAGATAATTGAAATATTACAATGTTTACAACTGTTGTAGAGCCCCATGGCTGTAAGTCCTAAGTTAACATAAAGCTAACTTTAAAGTTTTCTTCCATATAAAATATGAAATCTTATTTTAATCTTCCTTTAATGTGGGATCTTACGCCAATTTTTTTCATCTAAGTAGGTGATGTTCCTTGCCATAGATTAAAGGTCACGTGGCTGCTTTTGGATTAGCTTACTCTTATTCGCCATGTTGACAGCAACTGTTTGATATAATCGACAATACTTTGCAAGTCTCGTGAAGCAATTGCAGTATTTGCTGAACCAAGAACACTTTCTTGCGGAGCTGCAGCCAGTATTTCGTTGTCACACAAAATAAAAAATTAGTGCTAAATTTTAAAGCATCGCTTTGTGAAGTTCGGTTTTAAGATATCTAATCATCCCTATTTTGGAACATGATTCACTTTTATTTATTTATGTAAGTAGATATGTAACCATTTTTTTAGAGGAAAAGATTAGAATAACTGCCAGAGCGTCACATTTCTGAATTCGATTTTTTTCAAATTTTGACACGTCAAATTTCTTTAAAAGGATTCTATCGACTATAAATTTTATCCTAAATAATTCCCCATTCAAGTTTTTGTTGTAACTCAACTTCGCATTTAAACTTGGTTAAAGCTCACCGTGATAATGTTCGAAACGGCTGTTTCTAAAATAAGTTTGAGTGCGATTTAGTTCAATTCCGAATTCAGCAATTTCACGAGTAATGTATTGCACTCCAAAATAGATAGTCATGATTCCATGTTTTTGTTGAATTATGCTGTAGTTTGCTCAAAAGCAAATGAGCCGTGTATTTTGTAAGCAGCAGTTTTTCGAAGAATTTTGATAGGGTAGGTAAGCTCATGGGTCCGCATTATGATACCTGGATGGATTTTACAGCTTTGTGAACTATTTGGAATACAGATATTTTTCAGGCTTTGCGAAAAAAGTCAAGTGAAATTATCGTACTGCAAATTTTGGTCAGGCAAGTTACTCCAATACTAGGAAGTGATTTCGATGTGTGTGATTTTCGTTTATTGAGTCAACGTGGTTCGATTTCTTATGCCATTTTTATGGCAATAAATACACCAAATGCTTCGTCAACTTCAACCGTTACAGTGTTATCAGTAAAGGCTGGAATGTCTTATTTTGCCACCCTAGAATACCAACGTTGCGCTACTCTTGCTTGTATTTCTTTATGTACAAAGAACACACTTTTGATTAATTAAAATTTCATGGTATTGAGTTGGCAATTACAATTTAAGGGATTACTTCAGTTAGTTTCCAGCAGGATGGAATGTGACGTAATATAAAAATACCAGTGAATTTAATTGCTGTTTTGGTTAAGTATTTTACACACACAATCTAACGTTAAAGTATTTCACCTGCAATAACCAGGTGCTTTTCTCGATTTCAATTTCATTTTTGATTTCACTGATTGTGAGTCTAAGTCGGAAGATCGAATTAATGTTTTTTTTTATTTTCAATGAGACCATACGTTCATGCCATCAATTTACCAAATTTTGCGTTAAAATGCTCTAAAAGTGCATAAATAGCAGGAGCCATAATCTGTAATGCGATGAGGAAGCAAAGCATTTCGGAAGCCAATGATTTTCAATGCATTTTAGAGTACAATTTGGTCAGTTGCTACACGGTTTTGTTGCGAATCGCATTACGGAGTAGGACTTCAGTGTTTTTGCGCAATTACTTTTAGCTTAGTTGTCGTTGCACTTTTAGAGTTTGATTGCATTAGTTTTCTAATCATTGAAATATTTATTCCATGTAACTTATGATTGTGTTCATTAGCATTTCATCTATTAAGGGTTTGAACTTAGGTGTTTCCCCTTGATTATACATATAGTGGTGTGCCATATTATTAGACCCATTGCGGAAAATACCATGTAAAAGCATTTACATATATTGCTATAAGTTGTGATATGGCCACATAAGTGGTTTTAATAAGCTTATCATTAATTCTGGAATGACGTATAAAACAAAAAACATTTACTTGGTCTAAAGAATTTTAATATATTAAAAAAAAAAATATGTTAAAAAATAGTCTATTGTTTCCGAAAAATCGATATTTTGTGTTACGTCCTTTTGCTGCAATGATAGCTCACGGTGGGCTTTAACCAACTTTTAATAAAAGTGTTAGTTGCAACAAAAACTTTAATTGGGGATTGTTAAGGATGTAAGTTAGAGTCGATATATGCTAAAACAAAAGAAATCCTTAGAGATTTTTTTTTTAATTTCATATTTACTGTTTTTTAATGATATGACATACATATGTATAACTTACCGACAAGATTTAAAAAACATCCGATTTTGTTCAAACCTAATTTTTTTTTTATATGGAATTTTGCAATTTTTCTCTAATAACTTGAAAACTATAAGAGATATTGAAAAACTTATAATTAATTATTATTAAATTCCTAAATCGGACACTAGCGACCTCTAAATATCAATATTTGTTAATGAAATTCTTTCAGGGCTTCATTTTTTTTACATAACACTAACTACTTTTTATAAAAGCCCTAATGTAGATAAGTCAAAAAACCATTTTAAAATGAATTTTAATAGCTTTTTTTTAGCATCAAAAATTAATATTTTTTAAAAAAAAAAAATTTTTTTCTTAAACTACATGAGATGATTCTCTATTACATAAGGTAACGGGAACAAATTTATCCGTTTAAAAAAAAAAATTTAAAAATTTCTCATAAAATTTGTGTTTAACATCATTTAAGACCACGAACGCACACATATAGATCAAAATAGTGTATGAAAGATGTATTAGCCATTTAATTTTACATCGAAATGTCCTGAGGCGTTATCACAAAAAATCTTTTGCTTTACAGTTGTAGATCGATAAATAAAAAAACTCATTTTAAGCTCATTTTTCAGCCTTTGGGTCAAAAGCGACTGGCCTGTTTCCAACAGAAACATTAAATTTTTATGCAGATCTTCTTTTTTAACCCCATTCTATTAGAAAAGGTGTGTGGAGCGAAACATTTAACACTTTTTCACATTTCATACATTTCATGGGTGCTCTACTGTTCGTACATAAAAATTGTTTCCTCTCCAATCACCACATCATTAACAGAGCTGAGGCAAGAGTCACTCTTCTAAGATTTTCTTGTACTGGTCTTGTTTCATAGTACCTTGCACAATTTGTAGCCGACCAGTAACTCTTCAATGCATCACAGACGATATCATGATATATGTGGGATGCTTAACCGTCGAAACAAAGCAGTAAGGATGAGTTTCTTCTCCAGGCCTTCTTCCTACAAAGTGAGAATTAAGTATTAGTCGTAACTTGAAAAAAGGACTCGTCTAAAAGGCAAACTTGCGAAAAACGAAATATATCCCTTACGACTTAAATTTTCTTGGTATTGATTCATATTTACCCATTTCCAATCGGAAAAAAATGAAAAGTTTGTGTACTTCCGGGCCCATTCCAACGGTTTTTTAATCATATCATAACTACTTCAAATACGCTTAGTTTTGTAAAAAATTTTTTGGAGACCTTCAATTATATCGTCGTGTTTATAATTTGAATTCAATAAAACTTGAATTCCACTAGGGAGCTTTAAAAGGGTAAAATAAAGAATAATTATTTTTACAACAAGCAATTACATTTACAGTGACATTGATTGAGTGCCACTGCTATATGCACCACTTTACACTAGCACATGAATCAGATTTTTTATTGTGTTTCTCTACGCTTATTTCAATTTAAAAAGCTCAAGTGAAAATCAATTAAAAATTGAATTAAGCACAATTCGCTCAGACAGAGATAAAGACACCTGCCAACTTGAATGTGTTCGACATGAACCACTATGACCACCTGTATCATAGTGGACTGTCCAGTGCCAATATAGGGGGGAAATTGGGGGTATAGAACCCCCCGAAATATTTTGATGGACACAATATAGAAACGATTTTATAATGAATAGATTTAATTTGAAACCGATTTTGTAAGGAATACAGCATACAAAAATGATTTTGTAAAAAAGAAAAAGGTCGTTAGTTTTTTAGCTGATGATGATGAAGGAGGTCAGCTAAGTAAAGTACATCAGAATACTGGATGTAAGGGGAATATCAAAAATTCAGATGCCAAAAACTTACATTTTTCGAAAAATTCGATGAAAAGGAATTTGAATTGCTGGAAGATTTATTGAAGAACTATTTTTGAAATCTAGATTTGGACTTACTGTAAACGATATTGTCAGATAATTTGTTTGAGCGTTAGAAAATCTTCTGTTCTCAAAGCCAACTTAATTAGAAACACTCAATTAGGCATGCTATTTAGACCCGCTCACTTCATAAACTGGCATTACATATACATACATACCTTAGGGTTTTTATTTTGAAATTTTTGGAAATGGATTTTATTTATTTTTTGCCTATATTTTAGCTTGGGGAATAAAAGTTTGTGACCCAACATTTGAGCTTCCTAGCTCAAACTTTTAAGCGGCGCGGGCAGAGCTTATGTCCAATTTCGTTAAAACTTAACGAAAAAATCGACTTAATAAAACGCAGAAAAAGTCTGCCATACATTGTACATATGTATTTCAAAATAATCTAAAAAATATCCAATTATTATTGAAAGCGAAATGTGCACTCAAAAATTGGACTTAGAGAAAGGAGCTATCACGGCACTCGGACCTTCCAAAAAAGTATGGTACCGAAGCGCTGCCCTCTATCAGATAACGAAGTTTAAAAAAAGTATGCTGAGTAGTAAAATAGATGGAAACGGAATAAAAGTTACAAAATGGGTTATTAAAGAATATAATGCCTCAATGGGAGGCACAGATCGAATGGATCAACATGCCAATGTATATGCAGTTGGATTTTATTGACTGTAATCAAGCTTACCATTATATTCTTGTATAATAATACGATTTGCTTTTGCTCACTTTTAAAATCATAAATCAAATTCACATTTTTCATAAATACAAAAAAAAAAAACAAATAAAGCAGGGAACAAAAAAACGGAAATGTTCGTAAAGGAAAAGTTAGCAACAGAATAAAAAGGTATTTCGTTTGTTTCACTTGTGAAGCCAATAGGGTTTCAGAAGAAAATCAAAATTGCAACCAAAGTTGAAGTATGCACCTGGTTTCAGTAATATTGCCAAATATTAAATATTGTCATCAATAAAAAATTCGTAGTTTCCAAAGTTATGGCGGAAATTTCGATATAAAAGAACATGAATTCTTAGGATTGATTGAGGAATAACATATAAAAAAAACAAAACAAAAAAAAAGGTTATATTGAAAATATTTTAAGAAAAATTTGTCTTATTAAAAAAATTAGTGTTTTAACAAAATTATTTAAATTTTTTTAACTTTTTTCATAAAGTTATAGTCTTCTTTAACAAATATGATTAAATGATTTTTTATCCTTAAGTCTTAAGCAGTACATTTTTCATGTAGATTTCACCAGGGATGAGGTAGTACTTATTTTGAGAGCGAAGGAAAAGAAAAATCCAGATGCCTTAGTTGTCCAAGATATTAAGTTGCAAAGTAAGTATGCTAACATCATCCTTTTCGTATAACACGTCAAATGCATCCATAAAATTAACATCACAAAAGAAATGGATTACGTTCCAACTATGCACATTAGAGTTGCTGAGAAAATTTAATTTAGCATAGCTGACTTAGAGTCTGTTTTAAAAATATGAAACTAAAACTAAGCCTTTTGGTGAAATATTTGGTCGATGTGTTGTTGAAGATGGGATGTCTGTAAGAGTGTTAAGAAAGTAACGCATGATTTTATAATTTTTGCTTTCGTAAAACTACAGTATGCCAGATGAGTCAAAGATATGTGAAAACATTGATCCTTTATCGTAAGAAGCAACGACATTAAAAATTAGAATTTATAAAATAGTACGAATATAACAAAACAATGCTCAGTTCTCGATTGCTCTTAATGAATGGGCGGATACATTAAATCTATAAATGCAACAATCTAATACTATAGTACTGAGTGTAAGATTCTTGAAATATTTAATAAGTAGAAGTGAACGTTAAAGAAAGTTTAAAGAATCTAGAATATATTGTAAAAAAATTCTGGATGACTGCTCCATAAATCTTTAGGATGACATTGCGGCAGCAACACATGTCATATCTCAAAAACTATAGCACTGAATACAAATTACTTTTCATATGAGATTTATATTTTGGTAATCGATTAAGGGGTCTCAACTTAAAATGATTTTATTAAAAGTTGACTTCCTGACTTCCAAAGTCTATATCTACGAAACTAGATGCGTTCCCCAATTTTTTGATGCCTTGTTCAATGTCAGTATTAAACGCCTCGTAAGAAAAATAGAATTATATAAAAATAAAAGAGGCGCTCCTTATGACAAAAAAATGAAAAAAAAACCCGTGTCATGTTAGAGAAAATGGTTATATCTTTCTATTATTATTTTATTTGAAAATTAAGTGTATAATTTTGTTTCTTTTTTATCGGCATTATTGTTGATTTGAAGCACACATTTTATGAATTATTTTCTTTCTTATAAATTTGAAGTTAATAACAGATATATGAGTTTCTTTGCATACCAAAATACTTATGCCGATTTGTCAATTCAATTCAATTTATTGTTCAAGAAAAAATTATTCACATTGTTTATCTTAAATTACACATTTCACAGGAGTTGAGTTACAATTTTATTTATCTTCCTTATTATAAATACAAATCAAACTTATTATACAAAATAATTTTAACTTATAGAATGTTAATGAGAGGAAAAAATTTTCAAAAACCTATTTAAATCTTTTTGTTTGTATAAAACGCTTAGATCTAATCTAATCTACTCTAAAGTCAAATCAATAAGCTCGCTAACATGGATATATTCTGAATTAAGACATTTTTCATTAAAATTTTGAGTTAGCTTTTCAATTCTTTTTTCAATTAAATCAATATTATCAATTACATGAAAACGATGGATTGAAAAACAAAACAGGGAAGGTTATAAACTATTTTGAGAAACTTGTGTTGGAAGATTTGTAACTTTTTAATATGGCATTTCGCAGTGTTGCTCCATACTGAAACTCCGTAAAACATTACTGAGTGGAAAATAACTTTTTATATTATTAATTTATTTTCTACACTAAGTTGTGAATTTTTGTTTATAAAGGGATACATGAACCTCGATAGCTTGTTGATTTTATCAATAATATATGATATGTGTTCCTTGAACGTAACTTTTGGGTCGAAAATTACACCTAAATGCTTTACTTTTGGTTCCCATTTTATTTCAGTGTTATTAGAACAAAGACTTGTTTGCGGAAGGTAACAAGATTTACGTTTTCTGGAGAAAAATGTTGCTTGAGTTTTCTGTGAATTGACAAGGATTTTCCACTTTGTAAAGTATTCTTGTAGTTTAGTGAGAGAAGTTTGCAAGTTAGCTATCACAACATCTGCCAGTTCCTCTGAGCAAAGTAAGGCCGTATCATCTGCAAAAATTTACGTAGTACAACTTTCCAAGCGGGGAAAGTCTGCTGTAAATATATTATAGAGTATGGGTATGAGTACACATGACCCTTGCGGGCATCCCGCATCAACGTTTACTTGGTTGGATGAGAAGACACCAATGTGAACCTTTAACGTTCTATCAATCAAAAAAATTTGTATAATTTTAGTTAATGGTTGTGGGAAGTTTGCATTTATCATTTTAAAGATAAGCCCATCATGCCAAACACAATCGAGAGCAGCTTTTATATCCAATGAAGCCATTTCCGTGGACTTTTTATTTTTAAAGTTGGTTATAACCAAATTTGTAATTCTCACCATAGGATGAACAGTGTTATGTTCTCTCCGAAACCCAAGTTGTTGAGTTGGCAGAAAATTATTTGTTTTGATGAACTCTGATAGCTTGTCTTTATTAATTTTTTCTAACACCTTACTTGTGGACGACAATAAGCTTATTAGTCTGTATGAAAGGGGGTTTTCTGGTGGTTTGTTAGGCTTATTTATGGCGACTACTTTCGATTCCTTCCAACATTTTGGAAAATAGCATGATTTTAGACAGGCATTTATGATATTTGTTATATATTTTATCCCTTTTTTTGGTAGGGCTTTCAGGCCTTTTTTTTTGTATTTCATCAATACCAGGAGCTTTTTTATTTTTTAGCTTTTTAATTATGCTTGCTACTTTATCTAAAGATACTAAATATTCATTGTTAATGCTGGGGATCGATGATTGAAAAGAGTGTGAGGAGTTATTCACTTGGAGTATAGTATTTGAGTCACTTAGGTTTGCTAAGGTAGAGTGGTTTAACCTAAATGTATTTGCTAGCACTTAACACTTATCCTGAGAGGTAATATAATTCAAACCATTTTGCTTAAGAATGGGAATACTCTTGGGCTTCTTCTTTAAAACTATTGATACATTCCAAAAGGGAGAAGAGCCTTTGTCTAGCAAAGACAGTAGGGTATTCCACAATCTATTTCAGAAGAGAATAATTTTCTCCTTTATAATTAGGTTTAACCGCTTCATTTCATTTCGATGAAAAGTGCGCACTTAGGCTTACGGCACTATTTACCACGGAGTTTAGTGTATTTATCATATTATCGATTTCATTTGTATCGTGAATTATTTCAATATTTTGTTGCACTAGATTGTTGTTAATGTAGCGTCTATAATGCCTCCAGTTGGCCTCCAAATTGTATTTTCTCCACTTCTGTATGTACTATATAAATTAATTTGTACAGGAAGGTGGTCTGAACTTAAATCATTGATGACCACAGCTGTGGACATGAAATGCGATATATTCGTCAGATAAAAGTCTAGGGTGGAAGGTTGACTACTAGAACTAGATGGTATAGTGTGATCAGCTGGATAATTTATTTGAATATTATATGATTCCAGCTTATCGTGTGATCAGCTGGATAATTTATTTGAATATTATATGATACCAGCTTACCGTGTAACACATTGCCCCAGCAATTGGATCTGGAGCATCCCCACATTTGGTGCCTAGAATTAAAATCTCCTCCCAATATGTACTTATAATTATTTCTGGTAAGTTTATGAAGATCAGATGCGAAACATCGTTTCTTGATTCCATCTCTACCCGCTGTCCCACCTGGGTAGTAGCATTAAAAAATATTTATATATTCTCCATTAGTAGTCTCTAATTTGATGCCAACGTTCTCTATTAAACTCGTATTTACAATTGCTTGTCAGAATCATCTTTAGATTGGCAGAACAGCTTGAGACCGATAGAAATTTTTCTTACGGAATAGTCAATTATTTCTAATGCTTTGCACATTGCATGGATTTGCTCGATTTTACATTTTACTATGGTTATTGGTGGTATGTGAACTTTAACAGATTTTTTAATTATCATTTCATCATCCAATTTGACCTCTGCATCGACTGTCTCTACTGCCGTACTAAACGAAAAAGACGTATCTCAAAAAAAAAAAATATCCGAGATTCTTATGTCATCGGATAGCTTAATAAATTACGCGTCTAATGAAATACTCCACTCCGGCAGTGTAGTGGATGGAAATAGTTTTGATTTACAGCTGCATTATTTGCAGAATCATTTGCTTTTTCTCTTCTTTTTTTTCATTATGTTAATTCGCGAGTCAATAACGATATAATTATTCTCACGTAAGCGTTTAATTTTTACTTGGTAACACTATGCGTAGTCACGTTGTTCACGTTGTTTGTGTAGTTGATAAAAAGTAGACAATTAAAAATTGGTCAATGCATTTACAAAAATTGACCAACTATTAATTTGGATTTATGCGCGGTTCTTTAGGATATATGTATGTTATTTAAAGGAGAATACAGAATCTACGCTAATGGATGTCCACCAAATAAACCTGTGTTATATTCAACTTCATGCATAAACAATTTTTTTTTGTTTTAAACCAAACATGATGTGATTGTCGCCTCCACCGATACTTGCGTGTATCTTTAGTAAAATTTTACGTTTCGCAGATGAGTCTTATATTAAAATAATACACTTATGTTTAGTGAACACATTCAATGTTGATTTTGCTAAATAAATCAAATATGAAGTGAAGTAAGCTATTCGCTAAGAGCACTTAGTTGCTTAGTACTGTTGTCCCGTTCAAGCAAATTTCAGCGAAGGTGCCAAAGCGTAGCATTTTAAATGTTGTTATCGTATCGGAAGTGCCGTGCTCTGTTGTTCAATCTATGCAAAATTTTACAGGACGCTGACCCCAGATCCATGCACCAAATCTCAAAGCGGTTTCTGCCATAAGTGCCAAGAGTTTAAAATGCTTTTGCTGTATTGAATTAAAAGTATTCATGTGCTCATTCAGGACAAAGCTGTATCTAAAACCCTTAAGGATTTAAGGCGTGATTAAGCGACAAACATTTCGCCTACACACAGACATGTATAAATATTCACAACTATAGCTGCTATAAGTTACAATATGCATGAAATGTGCCAGGCCACTTTTTCAAATCTCTATCACATTTTGCAAAGAGCTATGCAGCCTCGTATCAAATTTCACTCTGAAGGTGAAAATTTGCCCTAAAATTAAATTTTTCTACGAAGTTCACTTAAACCTTACGATAAATATCGTGCAAATTTCACCTTCAGAGCCCTCTAGCGGCTACATATATTTTTAAACTCAGAGCTTCTAATTGCTTTTCTTATGGTTGACTCTATCTCCAAACCAAGTTTTATTAAAATCGGTCAATTATTTTCCCGTTCTTTCCCAATTGGCAATATTAATTTAAGAAACGGGACTCTAGAACCATGAAAAAACGCCCAAATGGTCCTCATGACTGTGCCAGTGTGCTTGAATGTATGTACATATATATTTGTGTGTGTAGATGTATCTCTGAATGTTTGCATATGTATGTATGTCGGTGTGCGTCAGAGACCGTAAAGAAAATTTTGGGCTCGAAATTTACGGTAAAAATTTGCAAAAAGAGATACTTTTGGGAGCTCGATAGCGCAGCCGGAGAGTCTTTCTCAAACTCCATACTTTTGAGCCCACTTTGGGGTTATAAAACACAAATTTTAAGCTGGTTTGCGTTAAAAAAAATTTAGGTTGAACGGAGATATAACTAGTTGAAAATGTAAAAAAATGCGAATTTCGAAAAAATGACCATTTTAAAAGTGCAGTACCTTGGGTTTATTGACGATTTTTCTATTTTTATGGGTTCATTTTGAAGAGCTAAAATAGACAAAAAAAATAAGCTCAAGTAAAAGCGATTTTATCAAAATTTGACTACTTGGCGTCACTTTCAAAAATGGATGTTTTTCTGTTTCGATGATTCTGAGAAATGAGATGTCAAACAATTTTTCAAACGCGGAAGTGTTCTGAACTTTTTTTTATCAAAAACATAAATAAATACCAAAACAAAATGAGACCTAAAAAGTTGAATTCGAAGCTAAAGTTCCTGAGATACAGATATTCGAATATAGGGCAAAATATTCAATTTTTGAGTTTAAAAAATTCATATCTTTGCACTGGGGCAATTGAAGGGCCAACAATTTAGGGATCGTAGTTTTATATAATGTACTTCAATATCCCAAAATTGGAACAAAATCGGAGAACCCACTGCGGACGATTTTGCCGAAAAGTAATGGAACTGCTCATATGTATGATGTATGTGTACGTAATCCCATATATTAATATATTATTGATAAGTGTCTAGGCCCTGTTATCCGATTTTACCCACATAAAGCAAGCTCCCCAATACAGACGACAAACAGCAATAGCTTAGCCGTATATTTACTATAGTACAGAATTGCGCATACATGGCAACCATATTTGTACACCAGCAATGTTTTCAATTTTGTGGTATTTATTTGAGCAAGTCAAAAAAAAGTTTTACAAAAGTAGCAAAAAAACCACATTGTGACAGCATACAACAGAAATTATTTTTTTGAAATGAAGTATGCGTTTATCGTGGAAAATTTGTTTTTCATTGGGAATCCATTCTATATTTAACAGAATTTATGGCTTTAGCTGCTTGCCAACTGTAAAAGCCACGGAAAATGCAGTCAAGCGAAGTAGTGACCAACTAAATGTAACAAATCCAATCTGGCAATAGCGGTTGGCGCAGTGCTTTTCACATTTTGTATGAATATTTCAGTGTGGAACCAAAAACATAAATAAAAACAAAGTTCGGGAAAATAAACAAATAGTAAAAAATTGTTCTTAAAAACGACAAACAATCAGCGTACTGTTCGTTCAATTTATGCCTTTTCACCAAACCTTGTTCCTAAATTTATTTGATAACTTTTTTTTTACATTAATTTATGAAATCAAAAGTTTTAAACTTTGTGCATTTTTCATGGAATATATGTACAAATTTCTCTTGCATGTGCGATTTTATGTTATTGAAACTATATTTTATTCTTTTTCCGTTTCCACAAGAGTAACTTGGAGCACTCCAAGAGTAGGAACGGAGTTTTCCACATGCTTCCATATATTGTTTACTCGCATTTAACACAGCGTGCCAGGCCCGTGCGCAAAGGGGGGTTTCGGGGGGTCAAACCCGCCCCGCCCATTGGGAACTTTCGCACATACGAATGAAAGAACTAAAATGCCAATAAATCGTCGGAGCCCGAGTTTTTAATTTTCGACAAGATTTGTGCTCTTTAGCTATTTTTGAACCAAAAACCCACTGGGACCACTGCGCGTCGCTAAGGCTAAGTAACACGAGTGATTTTTCCATGCGAGTTTAAGCATAGCTCCGGCATCAATAAAATCAGCTTCAATGAAAATACATGCTCAAATCTATTCGCGCCATATATTTCAATTTTGCATGATAGTTCACGTGACATGTGTAAAAATGAAATTCTACTTTGGCGTATA